>JAQGCB010002984.1:0-10508 GCA_034698835.1 Protaphorura tricampata | reverse complement strand
AAATGCAGTAAAATCACCTGTTGTGTCATCCTCAGGGATCTCAGGATTCAGGCCGAGTCGAGCCGCAGAAAATGAGTACCTTGAAGGATTCACACCCTTGAAATTTGCAAGGAGTAGTCCTGTAGACAAATACGCGGACTCACCCATAGACACTCAAGGGCTTCCAAAAGTGAATTCTAAAATTGTTCCCTCAATTGCAGTGTTCCATACGTCATACATATAAAAACTAAATGTAAGGAAACAACTCGCAGTCGGATGCAAGGAAAAAAGGGTTTTGGGACTTAATTATGGGTACCATAATGAAATATGAATGAACAAGTGGGTTTGTAGACTAATCACATTCAGGAAACAAAAAAAAATAATCTCAAAAATAGTAAGGATGATTGAAAGTGAGAAGAAGGAAAAGGATGAATGGAAAGTTATTTTATCATGTATACGCACAAAAATTTACACACATGAGACTTTCATCACGTCCGTAATTGGATGGATGGATGGATGGACTACCGGCCGGCCGGTCATACTTGGATACGTTTTTCAGCCATATGCCATGATTGTGAAAGTGAAATTTTATTTCTAGTTTTGTTTTCGTGCCAAGTTAACTTCTCGTTGACCTAATGACGGGGAAAAACTTGCGATTCAACTTCTACCCATAATTGTAAAAGACCAGCGACCAGCATTATCGGGTCACACCATGAGAGCAGAAACTGGTTGTCGTCTCACTACTGACACACAAAAGCCCAAGTTTTTAATTCTTATGAGTGTTGTGTTTTTGGTGGATGAGTTGCCTCCTTGCCTTGTAGCCCTACCATCCCTGAGTCGGTCTTCTTGGTTATTTGTCTTCAGCAACAACAACGCAACGTACGTACGCGTACGTACGCGTACGTACAAGTAAAAAGCAAATTCGTCTTGGGAAATCAAGCTTTTTTTATATTCGGTCTGCCTTCGGAAGGGCGTCATTCATAAAACAGGATAGGAGTTAGGAAAAATTAATGTGGAGCGTGGACTCCTTTGTATTACATTGAACGTGACCTTCATCCGTTTCCAACCACACTGCTCCCTATTTGTAGTAATTTATATAAATGTGTTAAAAAATTCTTTCATTCTTTTTACCCCTCTCCTTGCAAAAAGTGTAACAACTTCCTTTTCCCACTTTGTCTATTTTGTGTCTGGTTGGAACGCAAAGGATCATGACACTTATTTGACAAGTTTACTAGTGCGTGGAGTAGACTGATTATTTACTGTTGTTATTATATTATTTTGTATTGTTCTGCATGATTTGCCTGTGAAACAACGCACACACATGTTTTTTGATGAAACGGACTGAGATTATTTATGAAAAAGTTTCAGGGTAATCAGTCACATTGTTTCAGAATGATGCGTTACTATTGTTGTTAAATAGTTAAGTCAAAGGTACTTTTATTGTTGTATGGTCATTAGTATTTTCCCATACTGTCACTGCATGCTACGGAATTTTTTTGTGATATTGGGTCCAAATAAAAATGACTTATTTTTAGGATTTTTGATGTTTTTTGCTGGATTATTTATGACACTGTGGTATCGTAGCTTAATTCATAGTTACATTTTGATACATACATATACTTATAACTGACTCACTACGAACCGCAAAAAAATTATAGTCAGTGATGCGTGATTAGATTATTGCTTTACGTCAAGACAAATGAGAAATTCTTATTAATCCTTCTTCCAATTATAATATCATTGGAGACTTGAGGCTTAACGTGTACGCTTGAGAAATAAAATGTATATCGCGGCAAGAAACTGGACTAACCAGTACTCCAAATAAATGCCATAGTTAGTATGATTTTGATTTTATGAAAAGTTCTGTAGAAATTAGAAAATTTAACCTGCAGAGAACTCTCTACTTTGATTTTTCGGTACCATCCAACATGTTTATTGTTTTTTTCACTATTATCTCATCTCAAGAACAGGAATATGTATGATATGTTTGTATGTTGCCGCTGTGTAACATTAGATTTGCAATTACAGTTACAATTACAATGTTCTCGACTCACAGTCAATCCATTGGATTGAACAAGTACAACTTTTAGTTTTTTTTTACATGTGCTTACAAGTAACATTGATTTCTAATCACGAAGAACTTTGACTTTCCCTTTAAAACTATTACATTTTACATATAATATCTTATAGACACTCTCAACATGTAATAATATTTATTATATTTGATATGTATGTATATATTTCGACTACTATACTTTCTCAACGAACATAATTCCAGCTCCAGGCTGTACCATCTTTTTTTAATTGCATTTATATTGTATTCTGTATGTCTGATAGCTTCCTTAGTGTTTCTTTATGGACACAGTGCATCTCCGATCCATCATAATAATTTTCTCATTAGTGTTTCGTTGTCCTCAGTGTCAATCCGACCAGAACTTTCCAAAGCACCCACAAATCTTCTAATTAGCATTCACATCTATATGTACTTATATAATAATAGTAGTAGCAATTAGACACATATCCTTATTATTATTATCCAGTATAACTTCACTACATTTGCGACTAGGAATTTTTTTCATTGGATTTCTATCTTTAAGTTCGAGCAGATTGAACATTTTCAGACATGTATGATTATCTGACGCCTTATAATTCTATATTCGGTGATACAAACATGCAATGGATTTTCTATAAGGATTTTCAGTATGTTGTAGACTTTATTTGTTTTAATTCTGGATTTTGCAACAATTTTGATAACCATATTCTGCCGGTGGGTAGCTTATGGAAGGCAGAGATTTCATTAAAAGAAATCTCTCTTTAAAAACTGAGACAATACAAACTTCTATCAAAATTCCTGAGTACGGTTGGTTGCTCTGATTCTAGCAATGGTCTTGCCAAATGATCAATTATTAAGTGTCCGAATATGTTCATCCAACGTCCCACCATAATATGCTACAGCGGACAAATTATTTGATGATCTTAGTTTTGATGACATTTGGAAACATTCCAATTTTTTAAAACTTTCCCTTAATACTTTTACCGTCAAGATCGTCAACACAATTTTTCCGAATCAAAAGAGGGAGAATGAGACAAATCTCTTAACTTATCAAGACTTCTAACCCAGTGTTATCAAATATGTACAAGAATGAACACATACTTTTAGCTAATATGTGCATGTATTAAGCTTATAATTTCTGACACATGACTTTCTGTGTACACTCTCACGAATTGATCACCGAAAAGTTATTGACAGGTACCAGATTCCCTAGTGTTGATTATGTGTAGTGAGCTGAACTAAATTCTCAAACACGATATACAATGAGGGCCTGCCTTTGTTCACATTTGCGTTTGAAAGTAATACGCGGTTTTGCTCAAAAGTAAGTTGTTACACAAGTTCAGGACAGGTAGTACAGATCTGTCAATAAAAATATTTTAAAATGAGTTACAATTTTTTGTTTACTATAAATCACGTTTTCTTCAAACTAGTGTGTGTATTGCTTCCAATACACGACTTTTTTTATCTGTCCTGTTGCTCATGTTATATTTACTGACCGAATTCTCTGTCCCTCTTTCACTGTAAGTTTAATTATTCATGCCCCACAGAAATAACATCTAGATTAGAATATTATCACACTGAAATACAGTTTACGATATGTTGACTGTGTAGACGTTCGTATTATTAAGGAATCCTTCGTCATACACTTTGGATATGCATGGGTACTGGATGACTGAGCCTCTGGTCATTGAGATTCATATAAGGATATGGGTCAAATTCACAATACATAAATGATTAGTATTATTACACGACTACTTTCTTCGGTACATCGACTACGTAAGTTATTTCTGCTATTGGGACTACAGGGCAGAATGACTAAATTCACATTCCCCGTACATTTCTAAAAATTATTGGCTCAGATCATTTTTGAGTTAACATTGATATGTATTAGTTACGATTTCCGTGTTTGGGAGTAAAGGACACATTGCTGATATGCATTAAGTCAAGGGCATGGATTCTATGGCCAAAAGTAATCCATAATCGTACGTAATCCTTCTAAGCCCATCATGTTTTATTACTATTGGTTTCGGTCGGATTCGATTAGTAAGTTGTATTACTGAAGAGTGAGCAATGATAAAACATGTAACCAATTCCAGGAAAGACATTTAGACACCAATAACATTCTCCAAGGTTATTTTACAACTTATTTGATGTTTGAGAGAAAGTCCACTTATAGTTTTTGCCTCCGGTAAAATGTTCGTCCTTCGAATCAAATCGAATTAGATTTGCACGAAAGAGATATTGATCGAAATAGACCAAAAAAAATTGGTATTGCCGTCTGAGGGTTGATTAATCAATCTCATTCATTCTTTTACTAACAACTTGGCCAGAAATTCGGGTTTTGTCGGGTTGGTTGGGATGGGCCAAGTAAATCGTACCCAAAGCCCCACTTAGAGACATGTCAAAACCACTTCGCCATTTCTATTCCTTCCTAACCTAGAATCCTTTATGGAAATGCAATGCTCACTGAACAAGAATCGATCCGATTTTTGATAGGGATTATGCCATGTTTGCTGGTAGCGTAGAGTGTATAGGGAAAACTTTCCTGGACTCAGGTGTAGAGGTTGACTCCAGTGTAATGAAAAAATCAATAAAGGAAAAAGGTATTTCCTGGCCAGCATTTCCAATAATACCCTAAAAGTAAATGGCATAATGACCGGTTGGAAGAGAAATTGTTCTGGACTGTTTTGAGTCGTCTGGGCATGGATTTTGAAGTGACGTGAGATTTTAAAGTTTAGTCTGGTATTGCTTCACGCTTTTGACACCCCCAGGTCTTTTCTCATTTTCATCTTCACTCAAGGGTTGCGTTAAAGGACGATTCGTTCCACCGCCTTTGCTATTAGTTTTTTGTAACCCGCCATTCCCTTTCCCATTAGAATCTTCATCCGAGTCACTCATGGCTGGGTTGACACGTCCATTCATTTCTTCCATGGCACAATACTTGGCCATCATAGCTGCTGTCATGACCGTCATTTCCCCTTCATGTGGCTCATCAACCTTCAAAAGTTTGTCTTATTTAATTTGACACTTGACATACATAATGAAAGTAGTGAAAGAAATGAAAGCGACGGGGATCGTTACCTTGAGTCGGTCTTCAGGGATGTTGACAACACATCTAAAATAGTCATATTTTGGATGAAGTCTCCCACTGTGGAAGAGCCAGTCTGTAAGTTTAGATATACCAGCCAAAGTAGCAAGAGAGAGAATCATGCAAAATGTTCGGAATGGAAAGAGTTGAACATTGTCCACTTCATCATAGTATGGATAGCGCATAAGAGCTGGGAGATTTAGCATGACTTCACCACCCGCGAGTCGGAAGAATAGGGCGATGATGTAAGCTGCCAAACTCCCGTAAGTGTTGCAATAATGTCGAAAGTGGACCACCATCAGAAGTTGGGGGAATAGAATGACGTAAACCAAATCTGAACACATAGTCCTTCACAAGAGAATAGTAAAAGAGACTCTATAAAACTTACTTTTGAATTATTTAAGACTCAAGGAAAGTGTAAAGGTGAGGGTAGGTTAAGGTAGAAATCTGGGCTTTCTTTAGGGTGTCACAAATAATTTCTTTCACTATGTCTCACATGCCTGAACCCAAAAATCGATCCGAACCGGAAATATCATTATATAATTTCAACAGGTTTGTGTACTTCGTGTGAAATGTCAACCATTGATACATGGCAAAAATTAATGAAAGGTTAATAGACTGTTTCGTTTACACAAAGTTAACTCGCGAATGAATTCAAGGAATTACATGCAAGTATGAAAGAGAAAGAATTTTTTTTGGCACACCCTTTACATGCAAATATCCAATATAGTAGCACGAATACTTACCAAAGTCCATAAATGCTGGGTATAGTAAGGGCCATTATCGTGGCTAATGCTCCGACGACGAAAATAGAGACACGCATAACCCAAATTATCTCCATTTCTGAGGCCTATACAAGAATATTTTATATTATTTTTTTGCGCACGAGGATTTCCGCTTAACTTAATTGTTGGGTAGTCCGGTAGTTCTAAAAACCTTATTTTTGTACTCATTTCCTACCACTAAATCCATTTCTCTATATTTAGTTCGATTTTTTTCTTCCGTAATATCGTAGCCGAAACCAATCCTACCGAAATTGGTAGCCATCATGTCTGGGTAAATGAAATCTGTTTCCGAGGAGCTGTAAATGTCAGTCTTTACCCTTTGCCTGAAGATTAGCCGGTACACATTACGGGCAAACATTGAAGAGGCTGAGAGGACACTCGAGTCTGCAGAGGACATTACGGCAGCTGAAACTGCTCCAAGTCCAAAGAATGAGACAATACCCGGGTTCAAGTATTTCATGACCAGTGGTAAAACCATGTCGGATTGCTTATTAGTCTCAGGCGTTGATCCGTCTCCGTCGTTATAGTCGGTCTCATTCCACCCTGAAGAAAGATTTAGAATATTAATTTAGTCATAACATGTAATAATTAATTAATATTCTTTAGTTTTAATAAAGAAATTCTTTGTTCTTACTTGTAACTTTTGCAATGGCTCCAATAAGGACTGGTGGCAAGGCCATACTGAAACATCCGACGGCAGCCACATAGGACAAGATTTGTGCTCTGAAAGCACTTTTACTTGACAAGACACGTTGAAAATACACCTAAATTTAAAAATAAATTCCGAAATTGAGTTAGAAACTTTCACCTAAAGGATCTGACATTATATAAGAGAGAAAGTGCAAAGTTGATTTTGGCAAAATGCTGCGGATTTGTTGCATGAGAGGCTGTTCCCAGTTGTTGAAGAAATATATAAGAAATCTAACAAATCAATTTATGTCTGACATACAATTGGAAAAGTTTGATGTTTGCATACAAGACTTCAGGGACTTTCACTTCGACCAAGTGAAAGTTCAGTGTTATTCTGACATATGTAACCCAGCACTGCCCTGCCTGTCAATTCTCCCAAGATTCACAAATGTATATACAACTTTATATTATTTAAAATCTGAAGAAATAGTCCGAATCACTACTCATTTTGCTCAAAAAGTACAATAATTCGTCAGAACAATAATTAAGCTTTGGTATGTGTGCCTGACTTTTCTTAGCTAACGTTCTATGTATACGTGTTCCACTTGAACTATCAAAGAATTTTAAGGTCACCAGTAATTTTGGCATAACGGTTGAAAGGAGAAATGCATACAGATTCTTAAATTGAAAAAAATACTAGAAGGAAAATACGAGAAAAGTCGTCTTTCTCCTATCAAGTTAAACCATGTGAATACATTCCTTGTTGGAGCGAAACAATTCAGACAGAGCTAACAAATCAAGTCAGGATACCGACCTGAAATAGCTCTTGAGATTTCCTCACAGTCGTAGAGGTTAGGAAGACGCTGTGCGTCAAATTACTTTGAGTGAAACCTTTGATCGAATTGAGCGAAATAAATTGAAGCGAACGAGGTCGAAAGAAATTGTGAAGTGCTGGAAGAGTATAAAACTCGTCTCTTCGTTTAGATTTCTAGGCATGCCCCTATCTCCTTCCTAGATCATTTCGTTTTTGGTGTGACCTATTAGAAAACTGCAGCGCAAACTGCAGTGTACTACTACAGATGCTAACACTACATGTATTTTGTATCCAGTTATTGTTATCGTATATATACACAAAACGTGAGTCGAATATTAATCTTTACCTGCCATGGAATTCCTCCAAAAACCAAGAGTAGTGCGTAATCAACCCATTGCCCATAAAGTTTTGGTTCTACGGTTCCAATCCAATCAGTTTCAGAAGCCTCTTTGAGTGACCCCACGGCTGGGTTGTACAGAGCAAATGGAATGCACATCCACTGCAATATCGTAAACGACATATTACGATGGATTGTTTCATGCATTGTATGTATGTACCGTGCATGTATCAACCAATAAAAATAGTTGATATATAAGTTATGATTTTTATGATTTAAAATAGCATGTCGAGAATTGACCTAGGTATCGGATCATCTTCAAAAATTCGATTCCCTAAGAATTACTTTATTAAAGACAGATTGGACTTCCAAATTCTTATAATTTCATCTTGTCAAAAAAATCCTCAATGGGGAATGGGGAGCACCTACTGTTTACACTCAAGAGATTTCGGAAATACCATGAGATTAGAACATTCTGACGTCTACCTTTCCGACAAAAAAGTGTCATTTCCAATTTGACATTATCATATAAAGTAATGTGTAGTGATGAGTTTTTTTTTGCATGAGATGAGATGACAAAGTCCAGGACTTACAAGACCAATAAAAATGCAGAATAGTTGGATGACATCTGTGTATGCCACACTGTAGAGTCCACCGAAGAGTGTGTAGAACACGGCAATACAAGCGGACACGATCACACTCGTGTTGTGCTCCATATCAACTATGACAGAGAGTGTGGCACCCAGTGCTGCTAAAATTCCTGCAGCCCTATCATTTGGGAATGGAAATTTTGTTTTTCATTAATTACTCCACACTTTATCAATGCAGTGCAGTATAAACTGGAAAGTGCTTCAGGAAAAACATCACGGTAGTTTGTATTCCTTTGTAATAAAAAAGCTTGGATAAAAGTTACATAATTTTGATTTAGTCATTAGATTCATCACGCGAATGACATGGCCGATTTATAATTTAACGTGGAAACAAAACTTCAAAGAGAAAGTAAAATGGTAAGCGTGCATGACCATTTCGATTTTGGCTCGGCACACATTTTTTGTTATCCATGAGATCTCTAGAATACTGCCAGAATGTGAGCGTTATATCAAACACCACGTGGTGTTCTATGACTGCATGTCTTTAACTTCCGAGGCTAAGCACGTGGAACCCAGTGAAGGTCAATTTTCTACTTCGTTATATTCGTTACGTCGTCTCCCGAGTAGAAGGGATTGATGGGGGCGACAAAAATCAATGAACTGGTTATTGATTGTAGAGAATGACATAAAAGACCCTGCTCATTATTCTGATTTCGAAAGTTGACGGTCATTCTGGGCAAGTATCTAAAAAACTAGTTAATCCGCCTATTCTGTTGGGTCAGGATTTCAGATACAAATCGCATCCAATTGGAATGGTATGCGAGTTGGCTCTCTACGCGAGTTGCCTAATGACCTGGAACAAAATGAAAGACGTACCAAAAGACTTCTCCACACAAAGCTGGCAAAAAGAGTAGACCTCCCATTCTCTCACCGAATGCATCTTGGAGTGGATCTAGCATGGTTACATAGCCTTGTTTTCTCATTTTGTTGGCAAAGAATATTCCACCTTTGAAAATCCAATTTAGGTTAGACAGTAAGACTCAACTCCTCCGGGGATACAAACAAGGTTAAATTACCCACTAATCCCTTTAAGGCAACAAACAATGACTACAACTACACCGATTCTCACAGTCTAATTAAATTATGGTTTTTCATCGTACGCGTACGCGTTCACGTACCTGACATGTCAGACTCTAAAACCCATTAAATTACATAAAAACTAATTAGCATCAATTTGTGACTGACTCGTCAGGTTAAAAGGGTGATTCAAATTGACTTTCTTCTTTACAAGATTAGAGAGCGTGAGTTAATTACTATTTCGTACCAAAAACAAGGGAGAGTGAGTATCCGAAAGGAGCTTGACACCAGACGAGACCAGTTGTGTAAATAGCTTCTGCAGTCCCATTAATGTATCCTCCACCAACCCATGTTGCCGTCATTGTAAAAATCCCAACAAACATTCCAATGTTCCTTCCAGCCAGCATGACTTCTTCCTCAGAATCATTTCCAGCTTCTTTCTTTCTCCCGGCCCACATTCCAACGGCCAAAATCATGACGTAAAATAAAATGATCGAGATAACTCCTCCGATAAACATTTTGAATAATCTCTTCTTTCAAGGACAACGCAGAGAAGAAAGGTGGTTGTGTATAGCGAAGAAGGTAGGAAGGTTATTAAAAGTTTCTTCCAGGTAAAAGTTCAAGCTTTGGGTAGAGGGTGGATAACTCGAGATACTGTAAAGAAAATGTTTTAGAGAATTTCAGACGAGTTCAATAAAAATCGTTGTCTGGTTTCGATCATAATCGCTTTAGTTTTACATGTGACATCTCATGAGGCAATAGATTTATGTAATATTAACTATAGTTAAGGTACCAGTATGACATGGTGTCGTATACATACCATCAAAATCTAAAAAAAACTTTTGAAATTCGTTTCCCACATCGACAAATCATGAGCGAATTGGTGAAATTAATGTAGGCGAGCGTGTCATTTTACCATGTGAGCAAAATCGTCTGATCTGACTCTACTCATGATTTTGAAAGACATCAGATTCATTGAGTCCATGTCGAGTTTCGTATTGCATGGGTTGTGTAATGTAAATGGAACTAATGTCGGAATGCTTTCAAGTGCATTATCAGTGCGTGATTGTTCGTCATTCGTCACTCCTCCACATTCGGTCTGGTTGGTATAAAATTGTGATTCCGGATTTAACAAGAAATTTTTTAAAAGGTTAT
>JAQGCB010002983.1:0-10509 GCA_034698835.1 Protaphorura tricampata | reverse complement strand
AGCATAATTAAAATGCATTCATTAATACACAACCAATTAACAAAATATTCTTGCATTTAGCTGTACCAGGACTCTCTATATACCGAACTCAAAGAATGCACCAAAATGTGTCCAATAAATAGAAAGTTTAATATACAGAAAGTGGAATAACAAAGAAGTGTATGTAAAGGGAGTTCTTGCGTTCATGACATTCTGGTCGGTATAGAGAGGTGGTATATAGGGGAGGTTGATATAGAGAGATTCCACTGTAGAGACACCGAAAACTAATTAAAAACTTAGGAACCCAGACCAGCGCAATGCAAGCACCTGCTGTGGGTTTACAAGTTTATTGGTTCCACTACCAAATTCCTTCCTCAACTTCTTCCGTCAATTTCCACAAAGTTTGACAAAGAAACACAAGACGGGACAAATCACTTTCTCCGCGCGGTGAAAGAAAGCGGGTGTGAGCGAGCGGACGCTCTGGATTTTGGTTTATATTCTTAGTTTCCTAGTGGGAGTGGGACATAGACCGACAGACCAAGCTATAGCTATTAGATTGTTTCGAAAAACTATATGAACCAATTTTTTAAAAAAAATACTGAATCCCACTTATATAACCACCGAATTTAATTTAAAAATGTCATCCAAATAATAGTTATTTGAGATTTCGAGCGTTGGTTTGAGCTCACCTTTCACATTCGTCTAAAATTGATTTCTTGTAATATTTCTGACGACACATTCTCAACAGTAGGTTGTCAAAAGATAGTAAGATATACATTTTATTCACACACAGGGACACACAGAATTTCTCGGCGTCCACTCCCTGTCCGTACTTTAATAAACAATTTAGAGTTAGTCCTCATGAAAATTATTCTAACACTTTTAATGAGAAACATTCTGGAACTACTAACGCCACTTACTACAACATGAAATTCAATTTTTAATCCGATATCACTTTTCAAGTTATTTGATCGTGAAATTATTAATGGCCGAATTGTCATACAGTGGACTCTCTATATACCGAACTCGAAAAATGCACCAAAATGTGTCCAATAAAGAGGAAGTTTAATATACAGAAAGTGGAATAACAAAGAAGCATATTCAAAGGGAGTTCTTGCGTTCCTCACATTCTGGTCTGTATAGAGAGGTGTTCGATATAGGGGTAGTTGATATATAGAGATTCCACTGTACATATACGCAAATTATTGTTTTGTTTGTACGTACGTAGTTAGCAATTAATGTTCATGCTATTCATACTATAAATGTCTCAGCTCTGACAGACTGTGTCTGTCTCTGTCTACCAAGGCACAAGCTCAATGAGTCCCGTACCTACTGTAGTAGTAATTAGTAAATAGAAGTTCGTATGTGAAGTTTATCACAAGTTTCCGGCCAACCCATTCTTCGTAGCCTTCGTACATTCATTCATTTCATTTCCAAGAATTGCAATGTCAATTTAATCTCATGCACAAAAGTGTTTGGATGTCGTCCGACAGTACAAAAACAAACAATAGAGAATGAAATTGCTTGAAGAAAAAATCGAAACCTTAAACTCGGTCTCAATTAATTACTTTCTCTGGATTCCCTTGAACATGAACATCCGACTTTGCAAAAGAATAATTCCTCAAGGAAATGACAAAAACAGGACAGTCTCATTTTTCTTTAAAAATATGGGAGCGATTCAAAAATCCTCGTAATTTTTTGATTTAATTCCGAATTCCATTATGGGATACGGGTGCGATGTTGTCCGATTACATTTGTACTTTGCGTCTAGTCTCTACAGGGTGGCCCGTACGTATCCGACACGTTTTGAGTGACCCTATTGCTGTAGAACGAGAAATTGGACTTATCTCCTGTCCGTTTCTCCTCACTAAGGGAGCGTGTCATTATCTGAATGCATTATCATTATTAAAAGTTCACATTATGATTTATTTGTACTTCAGGTAATACAAACAAACAAATAGGAAAAGTTGACGAAATTATCGGTGGGTGAGAGATGCTTTGTCTAGCGGTTTTCCTGAATTTTATAATTGTTTAAAATGTGGGTAAATGAAGACCACATATTACAAAGGATACGATACGATAAGCATACGTACTGCAAAAAAGGGCAAGGCAAAGGTACACAGGTCAGAATTGACTAATTTCTTGATACGTGTGCCCTAAATAAGGTTTGTAAAGGTTTCAACACGAAAGCCACCAATGAATAAATGCAGTGCTAACTTGAACCCTGAGGAAAGTGACTATACAATTATTTTATCCGTGTGAATAAAATGCACAGCTAAAATTTGTCCCCTTCGAATAAATGTTTATCATTATAATTGAATATCCTTTTTCCTTATCTCCGTCAGGATTCGGACGAAACTTAATTATTTCCCCTTTGGACTTTAGTCATGTAGAAGGCTTATCATATCCCGCTGTCTGTCCGTCTGTCTGTCCGGATCCTTCGAGCATCCCCCAATCCCAAATAACATAAATAAAGCACCACTTTTCCTCCTCGACCGCTTCCTGTACAGTCTTACTGTGACATTTTGGACGGGCTGCTTACTAAGAATACAAAGAAAATCGTAGAACACTTTGTATTACAGTACTGTCAAGGCCAAGTCGAAATTATTTTGCTTTATGCTATATTTGGTTAAAAGCAATCCAGAGGTGGAACGGGTATGAGTACCCACAAAATTTTGAACCATTACTAGTATGTGAATTCATATGCATAACATAATGTTAGAGAGATATCGCCTCCACTTCTGATTGCATTGCATGTATGAAGCCGAACATTAGAAGAAGAGCATCTTTTACAGCACATGCTTCCAATTTAGCACAACAACACAATGTTGGACTCTTTTTACCAATATTTACCTTCTGTAAGTACCACTGGCACTACCATTCTGTTCCATATTCTATACCACCCCCACTTTACCACACTCTACACAGATATAAACTTCTTCCACGGGATTTCACCCAGTCGCGGCTGTTTATTAGCAAATCGAATTCAAACCGTACTTTTGCTGATAAGGGAGAATAATGTTTATCCAGGGCACTTAATTATTTGTTTATGAACATTTAATTTTTATGTCCTGTGCTATTTATCAAGTAATGTTTGTGAGGTTGAATTGTTTCATGTTAAACAGTTTGTTAAACGGTTTGTTAAACAGTGTTAAATCATTGAGGTGATTTTTATACTTCTTGAAACGAGAGTTCGAACTAAAGCACATTTACATTAAAAATAGATGATCCGACGCACCACATTTTAATTTATTTTAAATTACTCTGATCACAAGCGAATATTATTTATGGATATTCCCTTAAATTTTAATTCAATTGAACAATTTCAATAAATAAATGATACAAAGTTAATCTAACATGGGCAACAAAACGGGATCCATGACTTCTGACCATTTTTTGTATCCCGTATCCCAGAGATGAAGTCCATCATAAAAATACTCTGGATTTACAACACCGTATGATACAGCGAAATGTTCAAACATATCTAAATACACTACAAAAGGGTCAGCTCGTCTAGAAATCACAGAATTGATATATTGTATTCTATCAAAATTAACTTCACCATTTCGTGGAAGCACGCCCAAGAGTAAAACCTTTGTTGATGGATACATGTTACGAATTGTGTCAACGATTTTAATTATTCCTTCAACAATTTCATTGTCTTGAGCTACTTCCAAATTATTTGTACCGATTTTCAAGACAACCACTTTTGGACGTAAATGTCTCATTTCATTGTTAATAATTCTCCACAAGACATTCTCAGCTTTATCACCACTAATTCCATAATTGGCTACACCCAAAGGTTGATATTTTTCTTGGAACGTTGCATTCCCATCGTAGCCCCAACCCTCCGTTATAGAATCTCCGTAGAAAACGATGTCCGTGGCTGGGTGTTCTATGCTGTACCATGTGTATTGAATATGTCGTTGACTCCACCATTCATCTGGTCTTGGCGTCGGATCGGATGGCCCACCTTAATTTTTTTAAATTGGTCAAAAATTGAAATACTCACAAAATTAGGCGGACAATTTTGATTTAATTAAAAAAACTTACCCAAGACAGTGCAAATTAGAAGGCTCGATATTAAAAGTACGAGCTGCATGGTTAAACTGTGATTTTACAGCTGAGAGCTCTCGACTAAATAATGTGGACGTGTGCTATCAAAATACACACATTTTAGATTGATGGCCCATGTTAATAAATTATGTATAAAAATATGTACAAACATTACAGGCTTTAAGTTTTAGTGAGGATTAGCCATGAAATTTCGACAGGATTTAGTTTAGAGTACAAATTAACGTATTGGCCGGGAATCTGATAGAAAAATTGTGAAAACAAGGGGCTTAAATATTAATTAAACCTGGCCACCTGCTTTTGCGAACAGTCATGAATTGCATTGCTATTTACAATGGATTTTCTAGAGGTCATTGTTCAAGTGATTATTTGGAGTTGATCAGCACCTGGCCTGATTATGCATGCACTGACTCAAATAATAAACTACATCTCACAAGGTTAAGTTTCCAAATACTAAACACACGAAAAATGGTTGATGATTTTTTCAAAAGAACCAACATGTTCTTTACTGACAAGGAAACCATCCGTCTAAACCATGTAAAAAATCATCTCAGAACTTTGAAGAATTTGTATCATTTTTTTTATTGACGAGTAATATTTAAAATACTTCAAGTAAAAATGTACACACAATTTCGGTATTTTGTTGGTATTTACAGTGTTTACAAATTGCACGTGTAGATTTCGTCTTGATCCTGGACAGGAAGTGTTGACCAGAAAGACAAGAAACTTCATTATTACAGCTAATACGAAAAAATGTCCACAACTTCGGACAGCCAAAACGATGAAGTGGTCCATAGAAACCACCACCAACACCATTCCAAGAAAATCGGGCACACGACGTGTGACACCAGTGAACCCCAAGTCAGTTTCCAGGTGGAAAGTCACGAAACCGGAACTGGGATATCCTCACTAGAAAATGGTTTGAGTATTTAAAAAAAATTGGACAAATAATTTACAAAATATTATTTAGTGTAATTTGATGATTACCAGGCCGATGATCAGAACTACCCGCCAAATTCCACGGCAGGAGCATCGACGACAACAAGAATCTCTTGCAGATACTTCGATTCTGACGGAGTGAGATGGAATGGAAAAATTTAATAAAATTGCCCATTTTATAGTCACTCTCAACGGTGACTGAACCCGGATATCAAAAGTATTTCCTAGTATTGACGGGGCAATGAACTGTGTTGAAATGTTGAAAAACACTTCCAGTTATTTTCTTACAAAAAAAAGACATTTCCTTTGAATTGTTATGAGTTATGAAACTTGGTCATCACTTCCGCATTAAAATTATATGTGTACAAGACAGAGATGGGTCAATTACATTGATAATTTGTAATTAATTGCGAAATTACAATTACAATTACGTAATTGTACTTGTAATCAATTACATCACAAATCCTGTGTAATTGTAATTGTTTTGTAATTATAATTTGAAATTTTGGGTAATGTAACTTGTAATTTGTAATAATTGTAAACTAAAATTTTTTGGCAGGATGCAAGAAAACCACAGAAACCAACGGAATATGCGTTACTATGCACACAAATCCAAAACAAAACAAATCTGGAAGAATTTGCAGACAAAACAGGGGGGACGACGAATGACGGATTCCAATTTAAATATTAATTCAAGACGAAAGTAAATTTTGAGTTAGTGCAATAAAAAGTGCACTAATCCGGCCAAAAGGTAAAGACGACTGACAAATTTTTCCAAATTCAAAGGTCATCTCAACTTTCTCAACCACAAGGATGAGTGCTGCGGGTATGATTCATAATTACAATTTATTGGCGTACTTAAAATTTTAATCAATAATTTCTTCAATTAAATCCACAGGGTCTGAAGAGGAGTTGGCCGACAACATCAACTCTGACACTAATAGGATCATGCCCACAGAGGTCCTTCCACCGCTAGATGGCAGAACATCTCCTGGTAAACAATCCATGGGCGGTCGTCAGTTACCTGAGGGGCAAAATAAAAATTTGTTCTTGGGGGCTCCACTCATGAAGATTAACACAAGTACATATATGCATAATTAACTGTATACATAATTTAAAAGGTCAGGGTCAGAGGTCATGCTTCATGGATTGAATTCTTCTTTTTATTTTTTTAGCACAACGCCTCTCCCTTGATAAACTAGGCACGCCTGACCCAATCGATGGTGTCCCACGTGGTCTAGAATTCCTCGTCCCATTGGACACTATTTTGTTCACGAACCAGTCCATTGATGTGGCGGATGAAGGTATGTATGTATGCAAATTATGTGCCAAAATTTTAACTGAATTCTTATAATTAAAAATTTAATTGCGCCCTTTATAGTCGTCGGCGTCTTCCAAGCCTCCAACTGGCATCTCCTAAATTCTGCAGGCCAACGACTGTACATTGCAGCCGAAAGAAAATATGAACGGAAGTCTTGTTGCCCAAGTCGGGAATCACGCCCATTCAACATGGCCTTACTTGACCACGAGGGAACGACAGTGTTGAAGATGACGAGACCAGTCACGTGTTCACTATGTTGGTGGGGTGGGGATTCTTGTGGCAGTGTAAGGATTCAAACTACAGTGGACTCTCTATATACCGAACTCGAAAAATGTACCAATGTGTCCAATAAAGAGAAAGTTTAATATACAGAAAGTGGAATAACAAAGGCATGTATGCACAGGGAGTTCTTGCGTTCCTGACATTCTGGTCGGTATAGAGAGGTGTACGATATAGGGGAGGTTGATATATACAGATTCCACTGTAGTATGTTATTTTTAAAAATAATTTGTTGACAGTTGAAATGTGTAGATGTCTCCGAAATATTCTACAGATTTTCTATAACACACAATGTAAATGGACCTTGCTCTAGCCGCTTGCTACTTCCGTAGATCGATAAAAGAGTTGAGAGTTGACACAAATTGAGAGGATTTTGGCCATTGGATTGGATAAATGCCCGCTTAAGACAGCTTGGGCAGTCTACCACTGTACTACTCGGACTGACTACTTTAGTTTGGTCTTATTCGGACTCGACTCATACTCATACTCCTCCAACTCTTCCCTGTCCAGACTCCAGACTTCCAGACTCTGGACCCTCGTTAATTCTCTACATTCCACTTTATTTTATTTTACCCTTGCCCAAAGGGTTTAAAGGATTGGGTTGGCAGGCCCAATTTCCAATCTCACCCATGCCATCCCATCATCTCATCTCGGATACTACCCACCAGTCGACTCGACTCACTTTAATTAAAGGTAGATAATTAGCAGGGATTGGCGAGAAAGACGGATGTAAAGTAATTAGTTGAGTAGGAATAGGAATATGAGTTTCAGCTGAAGTTGCTTTCAGGCTAAGCTAAAGCTAGTGCTAGTGGCTGGATTATTATTAAGGTAATCTTTGAGTTCCATTCCATGGTGAAAATGGTACTAGTTCTCCATACGTAATTATTCCAAAATGTGTAATTAATTACTGTATTGTGGATAATTACTAAAGAGGAGCTTGGAATTTGGTATTGTAACACTAGCAGCCTATGTACCATGTGTCTCATATGTCATGCTGGGATTAGCAAGGAAATACGTTCTATTACTTTATTTTGGGGGTTTGACGCCTGAGGGTTTCACAGGCTTCGGGTAACTACTGTAAAAGCTGTCTTTTTTAGGAATCTCTACCACTGCGCACTGACATCACTCTGAGCTTTATTCTATTACTAGGGGTACCCATTCTAGGTCAGGTCAAAAGGAAATATGGAATGCTGTATTCTGTCGAAAAATATGCGTATATGTTGTCAATTCCCCGCAGGCTATTAAAATGGAGATATTTTTTATTCCCGTTCTTCCCGTCAAAGTTCTTAAAGCTAATAAACGCCTTAATATTTTCTCCCATGCTGAGTTTGTGAGTAAATGTTTGACTATTTTGTGTCGCCCTCGGGGTTGCACTTTCACCGTGATTCAAGTATAGTATCGCAGTAAGTGATAGACTGCATGATCTTGAGAATATTGAATTTAGTAGTTTCCAATTTTATGCTTTAGTTAACACGTGAAGACATCTCACAAAAATTGGCTTCATAAAATCATAGGCGGATGACATGGTTGTAGTTGTAACCAAGGATGAATGATTCCTGCCATGTGAGGTGTTCTTTCCTACTTATAAAATATTTGTATATCTTACCTTGTGTATGTTTGGCGAAAAACTTATAAGGCAATGCCAATTCCAATTTGCAAAAGTAAATATTTTATTACACAGTAGTACATAGTACATAGTAGTGCGAATTAAGAAGTGGAATATTTTTTAAAGATGAGACATAGTCCTCTGACACGGTCCCATTCATTTCACACTCACAACGACGTCTTTGTTGGAATTGATTCCTTACAAATTCATCTGTACACACTTTTTAAAAGAGTCAACTTGAGTGTATTTGTGTGTGTGCTTTCTATGTAGATTTAATTTTTGTCTTTTCCTCCATGCCATGCTCGTCTTTCTTTCTTTGTGAGAAATGTGTCATAGACTGAATAATCTAAATTGTTTTGGCTAAGAGCCAAGAATCTCTTCAGTAGTTTCCATAATGAGTCCAGCTCTCTTCCCATGCAGATCCATGTAGTCAGTCGTCTATCTATGTAAAGATTACATTCGGATTTCGAATGTTTTTGAGCGTAGGAAGGAAGGAAGGATAGAAATGATGATCCGTTCACTAACTTACACACACACAAACACACAGTCCCCGGCATTCGGTACCAGGAGTCAGTCCTGGGCCAGGAGGGTTTTCTTGGACTAAAATCCCGAATAATTATAGAAAATACCTTGAAATTATGATGAAATCATATGTAGCATTTTAAAAATTCCAACTTTGGATATTTTTTTTAGGAAATATGAGAATAACTATTTAAAATGGAAATGCGTATAGTATTTTTGGTGGGCCTAAATACTTATGGAACCACACACGACCGGCCCTGCCCGCATATAATGCACGAATTTGCTTCTACAGCATCATTTTGGTCCATGAAGAAGATGCGAAATGCAAAGGACTCAAAGTTATAGTCGCACCACATGTACCACAGTGCCTTTGCCTATGCCTTCTTCCAAGATGAGACTAATTATTTGTCACGACAGAGCAGAGTTTGTCGTACTTTTTTCTTATTCACGATCACGACAGCATGCACAGCGGACAAGTCTGCAGTCTGCAAAGTCTGCATGCACTTTAAGTTTTTGGCTTTAAAAAAATGCCGGGTAGTATTATCTACTACCCGGCATTTTCTTTCTACGAAGGATAGGATGTAAGCAAAAGCAAAAGCACGAATTCAGCACTGTCGTAAGTACATAAGTATCATATGGCATACTAGGCAAGCTATATTATGCATGCACGTCCAGAAAACATAACTCAAATATCATTCGTATAGGGTGATTCAGAAAATAGAGTATGATCGGATAATAATTTCCTCTGTTGTCTTCTCTGTAGTTTTACCCAGTATTCCAAATCGTGATGATGTTTTCTGTTCCACCCTGTACACTCAAAAACACCCATACGACATTTTCGGTGGACCGTGTGCCGTTGCCTGCCGTGAAATGGTTCTGGCACCACATGCATATGGTGCATGATGCATTGCATTGTTTCAGAAGTAATATCATAGCGTTAGCATAATGCCAATGCCCAAAACCTGGTTGGATATATTGGATAAATTTAAGTTGGTCGCTGTGCTGTCACTGTGCTGTGGTGCTCTCCTACTAAATGATCCGTCCGATTTTATTGGATTACCCGTATGGAGAAAGGATGCTTGCCGTCCCATTGCGTTGTGGATCGGATGGATTTGAGTATCTCTTTTAACTCATTTCATTTATTTCATTTCCAATTCCAGTCCATATCACAGTCACAGTCGTCAGAGTCATATTCATGAGTATAAGTGAGTGAGTGATGTGATGCATTTTGTTAGTAGGGTTAGAGTAGTAGTCAGTCAGTCCTACATATCTGTATGTATAAAATATTCGTTATATTTAAAGGTCTCTGTCCAATAATACGTAACGTAATATTGGATTGGATTCAAAGAGTTCTTCTTTCATGTCAGCGTCAATTCTCTCATTCTCTTTTATCTGAAGCCGACGGACCAACCGACCTACATGTTACACAAGGGGTTATATCATCCCTTTGCCTTGTTTTGTTATTTTCTACGTACGTAACGTACGTATGACAAGGAACGTGTGCCCAAGCCAGGCTATGAGAGTGACACGTATGTCTCTGTTTAGAAAATCAGATTTATTTGGTTCATTTGGACACAGAGAGATAGATGGATGGATAAAATGAGGTTGAATATTGCACTGACTGTACTGTACGTACGTGGGAATTTTACTTACATATACAGAGGGTGGTTCATCATATTTTGGTATGAGACAAACGCGTGCATTCTGCAGTGTAGCTTAGCTTAGCAAAACTTACTGAACCACCCTGTACTGTACAGTCAGTACAGTGTAAAATGAATTCTGGGCCGAA
>JAQGCB010002982.1:0-10510 GCA_034698835.1 Protaphorura tricampata | reverse complement strand
CTTCACCAACGTTTATACAAATGTTAGATGCATGTATTTTCGAATTTTTAAAAATAAATTCCCGTGGAAATCTAAAAGACGTTCCCCAGCAATTTTCCCGGGAATATTCCCGGCAATATTTCGGAAAGTTTCCACCCTTCACAACCCTAATCAAAATATCAAATGATGAAAAAACTGTGGTAAGTCAGCGTAACGAGCATGCAAGCAGAGGAAATCTTGAGACATTTGTTCTCAAGACGGACCCCAAAAGTTTTGAAAAATTTATTTGAACTTAAATAGTGCACACGTGCACTCTAGACATGTGTAACCAGTCACAAATTATTTAATATGATTATTGGATTAATTTAGGTTGACGGGTCTCTTAGTAGAGTGAATTGGGATGAGGAAAATGAGGATGAGTGGTTTCACGGACAATATCACCCTCTATTAGACTATTGGTATGTTTTTCTTCACGAAATAAGTTCAATGATTTTAATAATTAATGCCATTATTTGGAATAACACAGCTTGTTATTTTTTTGAAAGTTTCTGTCGGATTTCTCACGGACATGTCAATCAAAATTAGTTTTTATGTTAGTTTAAACTCTAACTCTTAAAATACTAATGAGATAAAAATTCAATTACAGATTTTGAGCAGTGTTTGATGACGTGAGGAAACATGATCTGAAGTTCTGTCGAAGAGTTTGCAAGAAATGGATTGAAATTTTTATTCCATTCATACGATCTAAATTCGAGGTCATAATTTAGATGGATGAGTCTACCCACCCATCCTCAGGCTCCAGTCGGCTTGAAGATTTCGTCAAATTATTTAGCTTGAACAAGTTAGGAATTCCGTTGGGAAAATATCGATTTGGAAATATTTGTAATCGAAACGGACTTTTGACACAGTTTGTTAAAATGTGTGGCCCCACGGCAAAAAAGAAACGTGTAGATGGACTCCCTTGGGAAAGTATCTAGGACGCCTTCTTAGTTGATGACTTGTGTGAGATACTCAAGTCCTCACCTAATTTTGAAGACTTTGGAGTTCCTCAAATCTTTAACACGATTGCTATATAAAACGCGGTCCATCCAAAGTATTCAAATCCAACAGTTTCAAATTTTTCTAACTCGATCCAAACAGTTCTAAGTCGAAATTCGCCCATTTAAAAAGGCAGAATTTCTGCGAACACGCTTGTGGTGAACTTATGGGAAAGTGTCCAACACTTATTGAGGAAATATTCACTTCCGCTCCAAACACCTCGCCCATACCTTCTCGAATGAGTTTTGAATAACCAACCGTCATGTTAATTCAATAATGTTTTGCATGGGTTCGCTAGTAAATATAAATTCAAATAACCAAAGCAAAGTGAGTACTAAATTTTATTCAACATGATAGTTTGAAATTTTATTTTAACTATATCATTCACAGCCCCTACGAAAAGAACGACCACCAAGGTCGGGATAAAACATTTGAAACAGTTTTCCATTGTACGGTATGCATTGGACGTATCCTTGAAAATCATCCTGTTAAAAAGTAGTCCAACTTGATCCACCATGCGATGTATACCCACTCCTTTTGATCATTGATAAATTTGTGCCGGACATTCCCTCAACAACAACCTCATGCCCACCATACGACCAGCTTCCAAAACCTTCGTAGATTGAAATCCCAATAGTTCTCGTGTCAGCGGGTCCAGCGAAACGGGCAGAATTGAATTCTCCGAAGTTTTCAAACTTTTCATCACATTTCCTTTGTTCATAGGCAAACTCCTCTCCTCCCTCCCCTCTGTATATCCGCATGAAAGAACCGTTGAAGTTAGTCAACGGGAACAAATGCCACCTATAATCAATTTTGAATATACTAGGTTCAATCAACCATTTCTTCGTTCAAATTTTCAAACTCAATTTTAACTGAACTCAACTGAAAAGGGTGATAGCAATTATTTTGTAAAATGACAAATTGTAATTTTAATTTCAGCGAACAATAATGAAAAATTATAAAAAAAATTAAAATTTCTAATTTTTTCAAAAGAACTCAATAAACAATCCAATAGTTCTCAAGACTTCAAGCTGTGAAATTCTCCGAAATTCTGTATGAATTCAGGTTTGACCCCTGGAGGTCACTAAAGTGAACCAAATGGAATATCATTGGAACGGGGCGGTCAAGGTGCATATGCATACCAACTTTCGGCAATGTGTGACATCCCATGTGGCCAAACAAGGGTAACTTTACCAACCTGAACAATTGTGGTGACTTCTAGTTTGAGCATGGGCCATAAGACAATGTTGAAACTTAACTTAGTATGCAGATGGTGCAGGACCCCATCTTTCCTAAGATACCCTTGTATGACCCTTGTTATAAGAACATCATACAATCTGGTCCTAAGTTGTCTCTCCTTTGAGTATTTTTGAGGGTTCGAAAAGATAGGCTAATAATAGACGATGTTGAATT
Organism: Protaphorura tricampata; assembly: GCA_034698835.1. Taxonomy (NCBI): domain Eukaryota; kingdom Metazoa; phylum Arthropoda; class Collembola; order Poduromorpha; family Onychiuridae; genus Protaphorura; species Protaphorura tricampata. The sequence goes on along the minus strand of JAQGCB010002982.1, from coordinate 8,080 downwards.
TAGAATATTCTATTTAACTTTACATTTTTAGTATAATTTGGCCGCTGTGCCGCGCTCCTTAAATATTACACAGATTGTTTAGTAGAAAAGATTTAGCTTACTGTCCGGTGACACAATAGGACTTAGCATTCGCAAGGAAGGATTTGAATTGCGCCAAGTCTGGAATTTTTTCGGCCAAAGTAATGGAATCTCCTCCTTGGTTCAGTTCTGAGAAGAATTCCATTTTTTGTAGTACTGCTCCAGTTGAAAATAACACGGCGAAGAAAAAAATGCAACCTGCAATGCTATGCATTTTGGTTGTACTAAAAGTGTTCTAAAGAAGCAAATGATAATGTTTCACACAAAATATTGATGTGAAGTAATTATTTCACGAACAGAGGTATATATACTTCATTCAGTACATGTACTTAAATCATGTTATGTGAACTGCAATGACGTCAATTGAGCTTACACAATTTGTTAGCTACTTTAGAGTTCGTTATTTAAAGTAGCTTTTGAGCAACTTTAATTCATATCACTAACTATAATAATTTTTCATCAACGCCGTAATTTCATGTAGACTCACTGGTCAATTAGATAATAATGACGCATATTGGCAAACTGTTTAGTGTACATTTGGGTGTGCCTCCCCCCATGTACATGGTGCTTTATTATAAAGTCCAGTAAAATAAGAACCAACAGTTCAATCCTATCTAAAATAGAAATTTCGCACAGCGTGTCTGAAGAGACAAGGAGCAACGGCGTAGTAGTTCTAGTAAGCAAGTGTTTATTAGCTCTTTCACAATTACACCCATACAGCATTATTGTCATATTAATCTTATCTTGACAGTATTTTTTTTGTTTGGGAAGGTTATTTAATTGTACATTCATTAACCAGTTGCAAATCAAAATCCAGGTACTACGGAATTTCTACATGGAATCCACATTTATCTTTCGTCTCGAGTTATAGATTGCGTGTAGTTTGCATTGCTAACGATGTCAAGTATTAATACCCCTTAAATAAGCGAACAATGGTGATGAGTAAGGACAGGAAATTAATTGCGTTATTTATACATAACCTTTGCCGATCTATACAGTTCCATTCGAAACGAGAAAATACGTATAACTTTCTAACGATTGCATTTCCAAATTGACTTGAATACTCTTCACGTGTTTCAGAACCATTCCAGAATTCTATCATTTTTAAGTATCATTAATTATTAGTTACAGTAAATGGCGGTAATGCATCGATGTGCAATTATGGCGAAGGATTTAAATAGGCAACACCCATTTGAAAACTTTAAATATAATACACTTATTCATGCCGGTTCCACTTGAAGTATTAGTAAGTTAAGTAGTAGTTACTTTAGTGTTAAGCTATCATTATTTAGCACAATAGCCACTACCACGCTTAACAAAATAAAGCGCAGTTGAATATTGAGAACTTACTTTTTAATACTAATGTAATGATATATATATATATTATCGATCGAGAATAAATTCTTTCGGTTCGCCCAAAATGTGTACTTCTATACATGATTATGTTCAAACGAATTAGGCGTAGCTGAAGAAGAGTGTGCTTTTGAGACGAGTCAGTGACACTCAAATATAAATTGTGTGAGGAATAACATGTAATGCCAGACATTGACACAACAACATTTTCATGAGCGCGGATTGGCGGATGGATAGCCTACGATCTTGACGAGATTATTAAATTGATGACCCAAGTAATTACAAAATGTATGATAGCAACGAAAAGAGTGTTGTTGAGTTTGTCCCAATCAGCAACTGGCCAAACGATTGTTCGAAGAGATTTGTAGTATTTTTTCTCCAACTTTGAAATGTTCTTGTCAAAGCGTCGGAAAGACTCAGGATAAGCATTTGAATTCTGAATGACGTCATTTCCTTTGTGACAGATTATATGGAGACCCATGAAGAAGACGGTCATCATTAACGTGTAGAACATATATTCAATTGGATTCAGATGGTCATATTTATCCACCTAAGTGTAAGCAGATATGATGAGCAGAGTAGCAATGACAACAACAACAGTTGGGGCAAAGTAAAATATGAATCCTTCAACTACTGTGTTTAGTAACTGATAGGATCTGTAAAATATTCGCAGTTTTCTCTTCACTTCGATACTTGTCTCCGGATGTTTACTGAATAAATACCAATTGAAAAATTCACATTGTGATTCTTTACAATTTAGTGGAATTTTTTTAAATTCAGAATGTTTAATTCTTACCATATATTTTGTTTCAACCAAGACGTCGTTTGATTAGCAAACAAAATTATCCCGAAGAAAAGTGTGACAGCAATACAACCATCATCAATCATTGCACAAATCCCACAGCTGGCAATGATGAGATGAAGTCCAGGAAAATACAAATAGTGAGCCAACCAAACAGCTTCAATGTCTGCATTGAGAATAATGAGGAGGGCAGGACCCGTCGAGAAAACAAGGAGACCGTAAGCTGTGAATGCCAAGTACTCATACCTCTCCACTGAATCAGACCCAACATCCTTCAATGTCATCCCGTAGAATTTCACTAGAAATACAAGATCATAATCACTGCAGGGACACTGAGCATATGTAATCCATGCTAATATTTCACGTACGACTAGGGTTATCGCTGAGTTAACATTACATACATAAGCCCATGGGCTGGACATATCGGAAGATAGCTAGTCCCAAGAAACTCTCGAGATGGCGCTCGTGTGACAGATTTCGGTTTGTGGGGGCAGAAACGAGAAGAATTCTTAGTATGTATATAACTGTTGACTATAACTGTCTGAAGGTTTATTAATATTGTATAGGCAGCCCTGATCGTTTCGCTGTGTTATATTCCATTGATATTGCAGAACGGGTTTACTAGTATTAAAACTAAAAAAATTAAAAATGACATAGTGGATAGAATTATTTGACGTGACCTTCCGTCCGAAGAAGTGCGCAGAGTTGTGTTACAATAAAATGTTAAGCTTACTTTGTTGTTTGTTCAAACTCAAGGACCAATTGAAGATAGTCTGGATCGTCAAATGACTTGAAGTTTCGAACTCTAACAGTCGGGTGAGAATGCTCAATGTGTACAATAAAATAGCACAAATGATGAACATGGACTGAATTCTTGGTATGTTGAAGAATGTGAGGGTGAACACAGCGTAAGCTATGATAAATATTCTTCCAAGAATTTGGAACCAGTTGATGATTTTGTACTGTCGAATAATTCTTTTGGATGGTAATGGTTTGAACATTTTGTCCTTATCACTCCATTTCCAAGGAATATTTCGTAAGTAGAATCCAAGGAGTAGGATATAGTTATAATTTCGGAAAGATTCCGCAGATATCATTTTAGACTTTTTTTAATGTGTCGTACAACTGGATTGAATGTAAGGAAATCCAGACTCAACTTCAGACTGGATCAAAAAATTCCGAGCTCGGTGAAAAAGTTATTTTTATGCACATAGCGTTTCTAGAGTCCTGATTGAATAAATAATATTGAATTAATCCATTAGTTTCTTGTTACGGCCGTTAATATTTCAAGTCAGCCTTCCCCATTGGCTTTTCCAATGGAAAGTTTCCATTTATGGGCTCGCCATTATACAATTTTAATGCCTATATTTTATTCAAGCAATATATTGCCTCACTTTCTTAAATAAATAGCATTCTTAAAACCAACACTTCTCAAACGAAAACCTGTCCGTTTGGGTAGGGTAAGGTATTGATTTATTGACAACCAGTGTTAAATAAAATAGAAGGAAAGGAAATTCCCAATTGACCTTAAACTTTGTGGAGAAAAGTTTTTCGTCCTTAACCTCCGCAAAAATTCAAGTTTTCTAATTTTCTTTTCAATTTCTCGTCCGGAATACGGAAATAATCAGCAGAAATCAGAAAAAATTTGTAATAGAATAAATGAATAAATAAAACACTTCAATTCATGTACCTACTGCTTACAACTGAGATACGTGTTTATTAAATTAATTCATTTTGTTCACTATGAAAATACGTCGTTTCACACATTAATAACTTGAATCTGCACATCAGCCGGCTCTCAGGAATTTTAGATTGAAATTACATATGCGTAGTGCTGTTGCTGCTACTCTTCTGTTCCATGGTCTGAATTAGTAATTAATTATTCAGATATTAATTACCTACTTGTTCGTCTTAAATATTTTGAAACAGCATTAAGATATTTATTGAAAACTGCATACATACCTCCTCAGTCCAAAAGACAGGGAACAACATAATAGTTCCATTCAAAACTTCAAAATAAGTATAATTTTCTAACGGCTGGATTTCCAAATTGACTTGTACCCTCTTCACATGTTTTAGAATCATTCCAGAATTCTGTTGTTAAATTTAAATACACGTTTCAATTACCATCCGACTAAAGGAAGTAAATAAACAACACCAATTTTTAAGTACACAATTTTGTCATACCGGTTCCACTTGAAGAATTGTTTCATGTTTGTCTTGAACTGGATTCAAACCAGTCACATCTTCTAAATACCCTTCAAACGCATTCAAAAAATGTGGACTGGATATGACTGTCGGTGCATTAGAATTACAAGGAAAGAATCTAAGGCACCCCCTTTGCGTTCACTCGACAAATGCATGTTCATGGGCGGGGTTGGACAAAAGCATAAATTGTCCGGATTTTTATCTGGAGCATCATAGAAATTATCAGGGAATCTAAATTGATATCCTGGGATTCCTGCATGTTCGATATCTCTTTTGTATACATAATTGGTAGACCTGCAAATATCTGAGAAGAAAGTGTAGAGGATGGTGTCTTTTGTTATGGAGGGTTGGAAAAGGAATCCGTCTGTCCCATTGATTTTATTGCAGAAAGTTTTCTCAAGTTTTTCAGGTAGAGGTGGGTACCACCAATCAAGCTCAGATTTATTATCCCACATTTTTATTTGGCCGATTTGGCTTGAATCAGTTGCTCCTAGTCGGACCACGTATTCTCCGTCACTGCTACCGTTTGTCTGCAAGGGGAAAATATTTTTCTTTGTTACTTCTCAAATTTTTTAAATTTTTTCGTTTTTCAAATATTTGAAAATGTCATGATATTTTTTAAATCAAATTTTGGTTGCTAACAGTTAATGTAGCCTGTAGATTTCTTAAATTAAATTCTTACGGCTCTATAGTATCCAAAACTCATGTCTTCAAACTCTAGTGGAATAGGCATTCCAGCAAGAAGGAAAACTTGGGCGTATTCTTCAGGGATATTATATCCAGCAAATAGTGCGTCCCCAACACGAACATTTTGTTTCACAAATGTTTCACCTACATCAGTCAATCCTTCGATTATCGAACTACCCAATGCACCCAGATGGTTAAAGACGGCAGTTGTGGTAGTCTAATTTAAGAAAATATAATGTAAAAATAAATAATCAAAATTTTATTTATTATAATTCCATTTAGATTACTATGAAAGCCCTATTTGGAATATTGACGATATCATCTTCCGTATGACCTTCGGACAATTCTTCTTGGAAATGATAAGTAATGTTTTGATAATATGTATAGGTGTCTGCCTCTTCATTGACCTCTGTCGATTCAAGTGAAAGTAAGCGATATATCAAAACAGCTTACATTTTATAATTTAAAGAAATGAAAATCATACTCATAAACGTATGGACCAACTTCTTCCAAATTCGGTTTCTCTCCTCTTAATAATCCGCCCGGGTTTGTTACATTGAACACTGTAAATTTCAAGTATATTGGTACATGGTTCAATTGGACCTCTTGAAAATTGAGGAACACAATTCCTAATGTTATAAATAAAATGAAGGCCTTCATATTTTCAAAAGTTATGGCAGGAAAGAGAACTTAATTGTATGTGTTTCTGCTACACTGTATTGGGACGTTGGTCCAAAACTAACCCTAGAATCTTGTGACTGTAATCCTTTATTGGAAATCGTCATTAGTTACGCTACCCACGTAACTCATTGTCAGCTGGGCTAGGATTGTGTAATAAAGTGTACTCAAAATTTTCACAAAAATAGATTACGAAGGAGAGCATACTCGACAAGTGTGATAAATGTCACCCAGATATGAGAGTAGTTGGTATTCGCACGTACACCTACTAATCTGCATTAATTTGCACTAATGTGGTGTTATGCTCACGTACAGTGCGGTTAATTGTAAATGTTCATTTTAATAATTTTATTCGGAAAAAAATGAAAGTATCACATGGCGAATTTGTCGGGAAGTTAATTGACAACCACACATTTGTATGACCCCGATAATGCTGCGACTGTGAAACAGTTTGTAAGGTTTGTATGTAAACGTACGTAAGTTCAACGGTGACTGAATAGCAGTTATTGTTGCTCCAAATGTTCTAATGGCAATTTCAGTTTATTATTACATTATCATTAAGTAAAATATCAATGTAAGGACAAAAATATATTTTGGATATTTTAGTGAATGGATTGTCATAGAATTTGACTTGTCATCATCATCGTCATCCTTGTAATGTTCGCCCGATTCCATTGTCTGAATTAATAAATAGTCAAATATTAATCATCTTGCGTGATTTTGTAACGCAATATCTAATTGTATACTGTTTACTGAGACATGTACGTACCTGCTCAGTCCAATAGACAGGAAACAACATAGGTCCTTTTACAACATCAAAATAACTGTAGAACTCCAAGGGTTGGACTTCTAAATTGATTTGAACTTTTTTCTCAAGTTTTAGAATCATTCCAGTATTCTTTGTGTAAATTTAAAGACATACACGTGTTAATTTGGTATTTTCTGTAGGAAACGGTAATATAATTATGATACCGCTATAGGATATAAATAATTAACACATACCGGTTCCACTTGAAGAATTGTCTTATGTTTGTCTTCAACTGGATTCAAACCAGTCACATCATCCCGATACCCTGGGAATGCATTCCAGAAATGAGGACTGGATGTCACAATGGGCCAGTTAGATTTGCATGGAAACAGTCGCTGAACTCCCCCTTTGCATTCACTGGTCAAATTCATGGGCGGGGTTGGACAAAAACATAAATTGTCTGGATTTTTTTCTGGAGCATCGTAAAAATTATCTGGGTATACAAATTGATATCCTGGGAACCCCAAATGTTCAATATCTTTTTCGTATACAAAACTGGTTGATCTGCAATCATCTGAGAAGAATGTGTAGAGAACTGTGTCTTTCTTAATGAAGGGTTGGAAAACGAATCCGTCTGTCCCATTGATTCCATTGCAGTAAGTTTTCTCTGGATTCTCAGGTGTCGGTGGATACCACCAATCAAGTTCAGTTTTATTATCCCACATTTTGATTTGTCCGATTTGGTTTGAGTCAGTTGCTCTACTCGGACGACATAATCTCCGTCACTCGTACCATTTCTCTAGAGAATAATATTTGCGTCAAATTCTAATTTTGATTCCGTAAGCATAAGGTAGATTTTTTAGAACAGAAAATACTTACTCCTCTATAAAATCCAAAACGGTTGCCCTCAAACTCTGGTGGATGAGGAAGTCCACCAAACTCAAAAATATTTGCGTATAGTTCAGGGATTTCGTACCCATTAAATAAGGCGTCACCCACACGAACATTTTCCTTAACAAAGGTTTCACCCAAACTAACGAAAGCTTCCACGAATGAACGGCCGATAGGAGCAGGGCCCAACAACGTGAAGACAATATTTGTAATGATCTATTCAAATCAAACATAGAAAAAATTATAAGAATCTTTTAAAGTTAATATTGTGATTGTTTTACCAAGAACGCCCCATTTGGAATATTGATAAGGTCATCTTCTGTATGACCTTCGGACAAGTCTTCTCGAAAACAATACGTAATGTTTTGCTCATAAGTTGTAGTGTCTGACTCTTCATCTACGGATTTGATGGTTTTGAGTCGTTTTTCCCTAAAATCAACATAATTCGAATAAAAGTTATACGTTTGAGTAAAACTTCATATAGACTCGACCTTTTTTAATCCTTTTATCCTTGAATCTGTCTGCGAAAATTTTTGAATTTTAAAATCCTCTGAGTCACACTTTTTTGGAGCAGTTTTTTTGTAATAGGATTTTATGGGTTAAAAAACTGGTGAAAAGTTTTTCAGTTAATTTTC
>JAQGCB010002981.1:0-10512 GCA_034698835.1 Protaphorura tricampata | reverse complement strand
GCCGGCGGTGGACACACCAAATACTGATGTATTCAAAAATATATTTGGACTTTTGCTAATACCTTACGTTCTGTCAATATTTAAGTTCAAAGTTGTGGTAATAAAAGTGGGGAAATTTAACTGAGACACACTGTACATTACATTAACATTATTATTGCACCCCTGAAAAAAAATATCGAACTTCCACACTTCCTTTCTTCCATCTGCTAAAAATTCGCCTTCCGATATGTAACTTTTGAAGGTAAATGAATGAATGGTCCAGGGTGAACCAAAAACGATGCAACATTCCTTTATTTGAGAGCAATTGGAACTTAAATGATTAATTTCTGCACATGTCTTTCGTTCGCTTACAAAACAAAACATTGCAAGTGCAAATTATTACCCCTTGTTTTTGTCATGTCGGAGGTCACTGTTTTACATCTCGTTAAAAAATATACACTATTTGTAGTAAATGATAAGTAGTCAATATACACTACTAATCACACATCTCTATTTAGTCTATTTTTAGTTCTGGGCCTTGGGACAAAGTTGATCATGTAATCTAATTAATGAATTTGAAGATCTCTGTATAATCATTTCCAAACCCAAAACCAAGACACTATGGTCCACCCTGTACATTATCCATCCAAATAATCATCCATCCATGCACATGTAGTCTAGTCAGAGTAGAGTAACTCATAAAAATACGTACAACCTACCTTGAAAAATACACTCTGAATTCGCAAAAAAATGAGATGAGTCCAAGCAAATAATAGCTACACAAACTTTCAATCCTCATCCTGTCCTTCCATCTTACTATGTATGAATTTTTGCACATAACATGGTAAATAAAATACATAGTGCAAAAAATACAAAGTAGTAATACAAAATTACAAAGTATACGTAAACTTAACGTACGTATACGTGTACGTAACGTCAAAATCTCATCTCATCATACATACTAAAACTACACAGTCGTACCATGCATGCCGGTATAACATGGGCCAACGATTCATTCCGTAGATGTGCAATTTTAATTCCTTGAGGGCAAAAATGTGCAAGTGGTTGTCTGTGTACGTATGTATGAGTCTCAATTGGCAAGTGGCTCCCGCAGCCAGTGTCCAACAAAATCCAAAGGCAATGGACTCTAGACTTAGCGCCGGGGACGCTCCACGGGTTATTCCACACTCCACAGACTCCACACAGCACAGCCAGTCACTATACCAAAATGTACATAAAAAAAAGTCATACTTGACGTGGCTCTGGCTACAGTATACCCTCTGCTGCTACTCCTAGTTTTAACTTTGCGTTATAGCCCAGCGTTTCCCCAGAACAGGACGAATGGATATGATCAAAGGGAAGTTTTTCCGTATCTGTGTATTCTATCCTGTAGGATTTTCATCCAGGGGTTGATTTTCTCTATACCATTATGTACACAATTTTGGGTGTGCATCGGATGTTTTGGCCGTACCTCTTGGAGGTGGATCTGACGATCTGCGTCGTCCCGGTCGCGCGCTCCTTTTTTTTCTTCATAGAATTTTCTCCAAAGGGGAAGAAGAGGAAAAAAGTTATAACGAAGGAAAAGACGTCACGGTCGGTCCCCCCCTTTTTGCCCCTGTCCGTGAAAACCTCAAAAATGGCCGCTCACGGCTTGGCTTCCCAAAATTCAGACGACGGACGACTAAGAAATATTATAGAGACGACAGAGAAAATCTGAGAGTGAAAATAAGGCACCGCCACCGCTACTACCGCTACTACCGACACCGACAACCCGGGGCCCTCCATCCAACCACCACCAATACACACACACACATTCACCACATTCACAATTATTTACATTTTTTTAGAACAGCGGACCTTTTTTTTTAACCCTTTCGGAAAATTTCATTGGAGAATATTTTTAAGTGTCCGACAACTAACCAGGATCATCCGACGAACTGACAGGGGGGAAATTGCAGTACCGGCCACCACCAATCCAAATCCGCAAAATCTGTATGCCTGCCTGTTTTTGCACACAGCCAAAAATATATACCGGACCGGACACTGAAAAGGACCTCTTGACAGCTGAACAGTAACAATCACTGAAATTTTTTTTTTCTTGAGACTGAAATCAAACGAGTACCAGCCAAGTACAAGTAAAAACGGACAGCGGAGTAAGGTGACGACGACGCTGATTCTGATTCTGATTGTCAATTCGTTCCTGATCATCTTAGTTGTCAAAAAAAATTGAAGTAGAAAGAAGAACTGGTGACGTGACTGGCCGCTGAAACTGAAAAGATCATCATCATTTTTAAGGACCATCCAATTTTGACTGACTGGCCAAAGGAGAAAGAAGCAGCTAGAATTTTTTTAAAAACCAACCAAAACTGGAACTGGACACAAACCAGTCAAAAAAAATTGACTTCCGGAATTTTTAAATCTACAAAGATAAAACAAACATATTCTTCCAGAGGTGAGTAAATTATGATGTATTTTTGAGTACTTTGGGATTGAATTTGCATGTTGATTTTGATTTTGAAGAAATTCTAGAATAGGTATAGGAAAGAAGGATTTGATAAAGTCCACCAACGGTCAAGACGGTAAGATTTTGGGTTTTTTGATTTGACATGTGGCCGTTGCCATTACACACCTGTCTTGCTTGTCAAATGGATGGGAGGCCGAGGAAAATATCCGTTGGATGTAACACATGGTTTTGGTTTACATTTTTTTATTCGTTTTTGGAATACTTGCTTACGAATTTTGTATTGATGGGGATTCTGGAGAATTAATTGTAATTTTGTAATTTGTAAACTTTAGGGGTGACGTGGATTCAAATTTTATCCAAAATCCAAGATATTTTTATAAGACGTTCATAAAGAAGGAGAAATCTAGTGACGAACCAAAGAAGGTGAAACGGAAGAGAGAGACGGAAATTTAACCTCAGGAAATCAAATTCAAAAGGTTCGTTGGTTAAAGTTTTTGAAGGCAGGGATGACGATGAATCTCTTTAAGGGAAAGTCGTCATCACTGTAATCGAAAAATTCATATTCATATTATCTAATTTTATTACGGACAAGGAACCAATTTCAGTGAGAGTTTCAGTAACAGAGTACTTCTTAACCCTATACCCCTCCACCTCCCTTGTGGTAACAAAATAATTTAAGACGACGCAGGTGACAGGTTTAATATAAAAATTCATGGAGCGCAGGTAAATGAATTGAAATTGTTGCGGCATGCGGAAGCGGAATTTCTTGGTAATGACGAGGACTTAATTGTTCAGAGCACCACCGAGTAGTTTATTGCATTGCGGTTGAGTTTGATATTTTTTGGATCGTGAAACATTTAGATTTTTAACTGGAGTTATTTATTTATCCAGCTCGAGGTTATGGACTAAGTTGTTTGAAATTTTTAGTTATAATTGTATTCATACAGTCACAGAACTAACTCAGTTTTTACTTTTCAGTGGTAGAATTACTTGATTTCAATTATTTGAATTTGAGTTGCAAAAAAGCCAAGATAAAATTGATAAAGCGCAAATTGTTTTTTAGCTGAACTTAAAAGTGAACGTTTTCTGATTTCTGCAGTTTTTATTTCGTATGATTTTCCTAATAATAATTCTTTCTGCAAAAAGTATTTTGCATGCGTGCGAAACATAAATTTTGTTTTTCGACGGGGCCAAATGAGATTTCACGGTTGTTGAGAAAAGTGCGTGAGAGGCATAAATTTTGTGCATAATATTCGCACGCTTGAATTGTTTAGGGTCGGTTGCACTCAAAATCTCTCACGAGTTGCAAAAGTTGTTTCTTTGCACTTTGCATAATTAATGAAAAGCGAGTGAATAAATAATGCATCATATTTTATTGTTTAAAATGAAATAAGTTTGCGTAACTATTTATCATTTGCTGAAATTATGCGTTTTTAATTGTTTCTTGACTTATGAGTTTTTGTTTTATCATTTGGAATGGAATAGAATATGCGTTTAACAACAAATAATTCATTATTTTGAGCAAAACGAGCTAATTTATTTGTTTTCCGTCATAATCTTGCGAGAATTTTACCTAAGTAGATTGAATTTAATTCGAAATGCATTGCAAGTAAAAATAACAAAGAAAATAGACGGAATTAATGAAATATCGTATTAATTTGGAAAATTTTCGGAAGCATAAGTCGTTGAACTTTCTTGTCTTTAGTTCAACGATCAAACTGCACACATTGTCATGATAAAAGCCTGTAGGACTCAACATGAGCGAGCTTAAACGTAAAACCTCACTCTTATCTCTATTTATTCATTCAACTTTTCGGATTCATTCAAAACATACCAAATAACTTTTATCGCATTTCTTTAATGTCTTCATAAATATCAATAGGCTAAAGTTTATTTTATAGCAACTTCTGTGAAAGAATTTTGTTTGCTACTCTTTTTGGGGTTGGGTGTTTTTTTTTCACTTATCGCCCAGATTTATTAATAACATTTTTTTACCCCATTAAATTTTAATGACGGAACCCTAATATGTTAAACTTCATAACGAAATGGTGAAATATATCCTTTTGAGCTTCAGTTGAAATAATTTTTACTAACATGTTCGTCTCATTTTCTGAATTTTTAATTGTTGTTACTTAAATTCTGAAAGCCCTTCATAAATATTGTTAGGAGCATAATTTGTGTGACTTTGAATTTTATCTATACTGCTAAAGCATGTCCGAATTATTTTTAGATTTGAGAAAAAGTTATTTTGTCTTATTTTCTGAAATTCTGAATATTTTCGGTTTCGGCTCGGGTGATTTGTAAACATGGCGGATTTATGCAAGAATTCAATTTGTTTCAATTTTTAATCATTTTCTAAATGTTATTTTTAACGATTTCTATTAATTTATGCTTCTTTAATTTGTTTCGGCAGAATATACCCTAATTTTAATATTTGGGGTGTGAGTTTTTTCAAAATCGGTTAAAAAAACACATTTTGATGCTAATTATAACCGAAAATTAGTCTATTTTTCGGTAGATTTCCACATAAAGTGATTAGAAGTATATTTGCGCATCAAATTTTTACAAAAGTTTTAAAAAACCCTTCAAATTTTGATGAATTAAAAGTTTTGAGTTGGAATCAGCAAACATGGTGGAACATGCTATCTGTGAGTGAAGGACTCCGCCCGTGGGAGTCCTCGCCTCGGTTATTGGCTTTGAGAACTTGCAATTTTTTTGCTTGCTGGCGCTGGATATGGCAAACTCTTGTCCAATTGTTCGCGTTGACACAAACCTAGTTTGAGGGGTAGATTGAGAATTCGCATTCGCAAATGCATTCATTCCAACTTGCAATGCTATACAGTACAGAACAGACTAGTGCAGTCTGGCTTGTCATGTCTATGTGCAAAATACAATGCAATGCATTGCAATGGAATGGAATAGCATGTAATATTGAGAATTCGCAAAAAAAAATGTACAGCTGCAATGCAACTCAGTCCATAAGACTAGACTAGACGGTTGGTGCATAAAGCATGGTCGTCGTCGTCTCATGATATAGCCATAGCCATAGCGTTATATTCGCAAATTCGCATGGCATTGAGAATAGAAATGGCCGGCTTCGTCATTCGAGATTCGACTACCTGCCTTTTTGCCTATACTACTGAGATGCAAAAATGTGGATCCATGAATTTTTATATTACGTCTGTCTCCATTGTCGTTTTCTTCACCCTAAATAATTTTTAAATAAGAAGATTTGCAAAAAAAATTGCATTTTATTTTATCTTGAAGAATTTTTAAAAATTAGTTGTCTTTATTTCTTGTCCAATTAAATTCATAAAAATGAGACTACATTAAATGTAGGTTGTAAAAGTGGGATATTTTTAAAATATTACATTTTTAAACAGAAATAATTAACTTTTAGAATTTTAAATTGAATTAAATGAATTTTTAAGAGCATTTTTGCTTAAAAATCCAGAAAATAATATTTGATTTTACACCCATTTAGAAGTTCAACAACACCACAGAATCACCAAACCCTTGTTGATCGTCGCGTCCCCTTTTCACAGTTCCTATTAGCTTCTCACTCAGAAGTCTGTCTGTTGGCTCACACTTGTACTTGGTTCCTTTATATATATTCCTCTTATAATTTTCCTGGAAGATAGAATTTTTTTGTTATAATTATTCAAATCGTTCCTGAACCCAATGGATGTTGTATCACTTACTATAATAGACAGGTTGGGTTAATATTTGATTGTTTACGAGTAGTTTTGAAGAAATGAATTGAAAGTATTTGTTTGAAAAATATTTGTTCAAATCTTCTTATCTCCATACATTTTTCATGTTGCTTCGATTTAATTTTTGCCCCGGAATGCCGGCCATTGTGGCAGTTGGCTTCGGCGGACAGACGTAACGTGTGACGCTCATGAATTGGATTTCGTCTCCGTAGTACCAATAAATTCTCAATGCATTGGAGAAGAAAAACCTTTGTGTGGTTTGAGTGTTAGGTTTGAGTAAACGAGATAAAATTTTTGTAAATATGTTAGGTATTTGCAAACTAGGTTTGGTTTGGAGCAGGACAAGATAGATAGGGTTAAGAGATACGACCGTGGTTCTTTTTGTGGAGGGAGTGTTATAAAAATTTAGTTGTGGTGTGATGTTGGTGCTCTTCTGAAGTGGCGCCTTGTCCGGTTTTTGTGTTGTTTGACTAACTAATCTAATCCTCGCGTCTTCTATTCCATTTAATTTTAATAGCGGAAGAAGTTTCCACACGTGCAGTGGAATGTCGGAAAGGAGTCGGAGTAGAAGTCGAGGTCGAAGTGCCGGTGGCACGGGTCAACCTGCATCTTTCCCCGCGGGGAGAGCGACTGAGTTTCCTCTTAGGTCAGTGAAAATCACATTTGAATTGATTTTAATGTGTTTTGAAACGTCCAGCTGGTTAATTCCTGTGAATAGTGGAGTGTTTCTGTTTTTGACAAAGACAAACAACGAATATGGGGGGAAATGGCCGCCGTGGCGGAGTTGATTACATATTTTCTTACATACTTTTGTTGAGTTTTCCACTCATGGGGTATACCTTTTTTGTGTTTACCATTTACAGAATCCTTGTTTCGTCTGAAATGGTCGGGGCAATTATAGGACGAGGGGGTGCGACTATTCGTGGAATTACTCAAGGGTAAGTATTCATATTATTTATTTATTACATTTTCTAATTATTTAGTTTGGCGAAACCAGTGTCACTAAATTAAATCAATAGGTTGTTTTACACCCAGAATTAAACTATTGAATGAAGTTTACCTCATTAAGACCTTATTAATATAATCTTTTCAGAACTAGGGCCAGAGTTGATGTTCATAGAAAAGAAAATGTCGGAAGTGTTGAAAAAGCAATTACCATTTATGGAAACCCTGAAAATTGTTCCTCCGCGTGCAAGAAAATTTTGGAAGTTATGAGTCAAGAGGCTATCAACACTAACAAGGGGTATGTCAGTTTTTATGGTGTTTTATAGTTAGTTTTGAGTGCTTTAAAATTTAAAATTAAAAATCAATTGAAATTCTTTTTTAGGGAAATAAG
The DNA here is from genome assembly GCA_034698835.1 of Protaphorura tricampata. Taxonomy (NCBI): domain Eukaryota; kingdom Metazoa; phylum Arthropoda; class Collembola; order Poduromorpha; family Onychiuridae; genus Protaphorura; species Protaphorura tricampata. The sequence continues at coordinate 3,020 of JAQGCB010002981.1, read as the reverse complement.
TCTAAAGATTCTTGCGCACAATAGCCTTATCGGCAGAATCATTGGGAAAGGTGGGGCCACCATCAAGAAAATTATGCAGGACACTGATACCAAAATTAATGTTTCAAGGTAATTTAAATTAATTTACCTTGAAGTTTGTTTTTTAAAAGTTTGAAATTAATCGATGGTTTTGGTATTTTGGATTTTAGCGTGAGTGAAGTGAGTGGATTAAATATTGAAAGAGTGATTAGTATCAGAGGGGGAGTGGAAGGAATGGCAGCGGCGGAAAGGTTAGTACTTCTGGCATTCCTTCGGTTTTTTGAATGAGATTAATTCAATAATGATAAATTATTGTTTATTTTCTGCAGTTTTATATCTTCCAAACTCAGAACTTCTTACGAGAACGATCTACAGGTAAATCTTAGAATTTTCTGGAGTTATTTTTGGAAATAATTCGGCTTTTATATTTATTTTCTGTTATTTTAATTCATTTTTAGGCTCTCGCCCCTGGTGTCGGAGGTATGTTTCCCGGTCTGCACCCAATGGCAATGATGAGTACGATGGCTCCGCCCAGACCGCAACAGATTTCTTCTTTTGGAACTTCTGTGCCTCCAGCGGCAGCCACGCCTCCATACCCATTGCTTGCTGCCCCTTGTGGTCAGCAACAGGTGATTGAGAACAGATGGAGAGGGGAAGTGCAAACGAATGGAGAACGAATAATTGGGAATCTTCTCTCTGCACAGGAAACGGTCCAAATGTACATCCCCAATAATAGTGTTGGAGCTGTTATTGGAACAAAAGGCTCATACATTCGGAATATAATCCGATTCTCAGGCGCCTCCGTCAAAATTGCCACCGTTTCAGCTGATAAGAACGAACAGCCGAGTGAAAGACAGGTCACTATTGTGGGAACACCAGAGGCTCAATGGAAGGTGACTCGTTATTTTATTTCCACGAAACCTATTCCCAGAGCCAGAATTAATAAATATACCCAAATCCATGTTGATCTGGTCTGGGAGTTACGACTTGCAAAATATCGTACTAATTTTATTTTTATTCTGTCCAGGCGCAATGCATGATATTTGAGAAGATTAGGGAAGAAGGTTTTGGTGCGCCGAACGAAGAGCCTCGTCTCTCCGTTGAAATTTCCGTGCCATCCGGTAAGTCTTCCTTCAATTAACTTGAAAAAGTTAGACATTCCGTACCTCATTGTTTCTATCTATTGCTTCTAGGTCAAGTCGGTCGAATTATCGGTAAGGGTGGAACGAACGTGCGTGAGTTGCAACGACTGACCGGAGCCGTAATCAAATTCCCATCCGCAGCCTCTGAGAGCACCACTGGCAATGCAAATTCGACACCTGTGTCAGAAAGTACGAGCGTCCACATCAATGGTTCGTTCTACTCCGTTCAGGTTAGTAAATTTTTAAATTATATTTTTGACTTTTTTTTAACTTTTCGGAATTCGTGGAATTGGACTTTTTCTATTCCCAAAATAAATTGTATGGATTTAATAATTGAACCAACTTGAATTTATTTTAATAAGCCAATTTGCCTAGAAGCACTTTCTTTTCGGAATTAATTGAATTTTGTCTGTTTCACAACCAATTTTACGAATGATACACTTTTTTAAAGATAAAAACTGCATGAATCTTCACATCGTAAACCTTTCTTCGTCCCTATCATAAATATTTTTCATTTTTGTTGATTCAACAGTCAGCCCAACGGAGGATCCGAGCCATGCTCTCACCAAGAAGCCAATGAAAATGAGAAACCTAACCATTTTACTTGTACAAATGCATTTGGAAGTAAATACAGTTTTAATATAAAATTTTGGAACAGCCAATGCATTTTTGCATACTAATTTGTAATGCATGCATGGGATATTTAGTAAATAAAACGGCATGTAAAGATGTTTTATACCATTTGTCTTGTATGAATTGATTTACCCTCGCGCGCCTTTAAGTTTTCTAAGTCTGGTATGTAAAATTCCAAAGGAAACTGTTTACCAGTCAGTGTCAGTATACTATTCAACGTTCTAATCCCCAAAAAATGCATTTTGAGATTAAATGGCGACTGTAATGCACTTGGAGTGCATTCTTGCTGTACTGGTAGTTTCCACTCACCATGTTTACCAAACAAAAAAATTCATTCATTGTTACATTGTGTTACAATTTGGCAAGGTTGTTCGGTATATTGTGTCTACGGTCTACCCAGTAGTGTTTCTGAGACAAGCACATGCAGTATACCGGCACCGGCATACCTAGACTGCCGAGAGTCTCCTTTCCTTGCGTGTGTAGGTGTCAAAAGTTGGGAATGATTGAATTGAATTCTTGAATCGTGCGAATTATTTAGGTTAGGCTAAATCGAAATTAGCAGTTATAGCAGAGTGGCAAGAACTGAACGTATATGTTACAGGATTTTTCTTAAAAATGAAACCAATTCACTCCAGTCTGGGTTAATTGAACTGACAGTAATTTTTTAAACATTAATGTATTTTATTAAAAGTTGTTGCTTTCAAATCCTGACAGTAGCGATGATATAATGAAACCATTTGCAATTGCAATCGCAATAAGTCAATGTATGTGTAAACTGACTAACTGACTGAATTTTAATTTTGGGCATCATAAATGAGTCACTTATTTCTCAATACAGGGTGCACCAAAACTCCAGGTTCCTGAGAAGTATATTTGTTCAATTTTTCATAAAATTACAATTGACAGAAATCCGTTCACGTCGCGTCGTCTCTCAGTAAAGATTTTAAAACTTTTGATCTGTGTAAAGTCGCTGCTGGTGTATTCATTTGGGTTAAAATGAGTAGGGAGGAAGAAATTGTAGGATGACAATTTGTTGGGGCCATATACTTTTATAAAGCTTCTGAATATAAATGCATGATGAAAGAATATATGTATAGATTGAATCCATACCAATCCAACAGATCCCATCCGCGCAAGGTCGGCAAACCTGAATACCATATTTTTTTTCGGATTTAGCACAGTCGAATGTGACGATGGCCCAAATTTGACATTCGTACCTATTAGTGG
>JAQGCB010002980.1:0-10513 GCA_034698835.1 Protaphorura tricampata | reverse complement strand
TTGACTCGAGAAGAATTTGCAACACTCCTGACACTCGTATGGTTTTTCTCCGGTGTGAGTTTCCAAATGCCTTGACAAGTTTGAGAATGAATTAAGTACTTTTGAGCATATAGGACATTTGGGCTGATCCGCCGTGTGAGTTTTTAAGTGCTTCTTTAAAACCCCACTATGGGAAAATTCACTCCCACAAAATGCACACTTAAAGGCTTTGTCACCACTGTGAGTTTTGGCATGGTTATTCAAATCCAAACGTTTCGTAAACGATTTCTTACAAATATGGCAACTAAAATATTTCTCTATAGTGTGTGCTGTTATGTGTGACACCAAATTCTCGGCTGGAGAAAACGGTTTTGAACAAACAACACAATTGTGAGGTTTCTCACCCGTGTGAATTCTAAAGTGAGTTTCTAAACAGCTGAATGTTTCATAAGATCTTGGACAACCTGGGCATTTGAATTTATTCTGGTCGTCGTCCAGGTCAGCAGTTGAATGTGGAAGTGGACTCTGTTTTGCTTTCCGGGTTGTTAAATCATTTTGTTGAGAAATGTCAATGTAATTAACTTTGGTTGGTATTGAGTTCATCAATACACGCGTCAGGTTAAGTTTTTGTAGTTTTACACTCAATGTAGTATTTGGAGAAAGCTTCCAATCCTCCCGACTCTCCGACATAACTGATGCGTTTGACATTCTACAATTAAAATCAAAATGTATTAGATTAATTTTTTCCCCAAATTATGCAGATATTACCAGATTCGTATTGGCAACAAATGCTGCACTTTATTGATTTTATTTTATATTGCATTGATTGTTCCTCACAAATGCATCTACCTAATAATACCTTAGACAATATGGCGAACTTCTTTTTTAATATTAACTGGTTCGTTTTAACAAACTAGTAATTAAATTAGAATATTCATTTAATTCTTTTTATTGAATTCACAATTTACCTTTTTTTTTGTAATCTTCCTTTGAGTTAAAGTTCTTGTCGTGTTTCGCCCTCCAATCGTGCAGGATTTTGTTACGAAGAATAAGCTTTTTCAAACTCCAACTATTGCCTCGATTTCCATTCCCTCATACAACCTTAATTATTCCAAGTATTAAAAAAATATTAACTAATATTAAATGCTGTTTAAATATTCATCACACAAAGTGAGATTTTTTTTGTAATATTTTTCTCACCATCCAAAATGTTTGTATTTGACTGACTGTCTGTCCTTCTGAATGCGAACCCAATGAATGTGCGTTTCTGTACAGGAGATGGTTAAGTAATACTGAATGTAGTATAAGTAAAATATGACAAGACAAAAGTTTTATATTTGAGTGTGAGGACGAGGAATGGAGAAATGCATACGCAAGTCAATTCCTAATCTTTCCTGGCCGGAAATGCCACTCGATATTCAGACCCTCATTTCTATGTTACTCATACATTTTCCAAGAATTTCTCTTGACAGTTTCCTCTTATCTTTCACAAGGGACCACTTTCAGGTCCAAAGCTCAGAAATGGATTAAAACATTTATGAACATTTGAGATTGTTCTATGAAATGAAAAATTGGAGTGAATAAAATCACGTTTAGTTTTTAAATTTCTGTGCAATTATAATCAAACATATTTGTGTTAATGAGGAAGAGCCACAATGGGTTTGACAATTGAACAACATTGAAGCACAGAAATCATTCGTCATTTTGATGAAATTAGTTAGTCGGAAAATTTTATTCCGAAACAATTAAGATTAACAAAAATAATTAAGTATAGATTATTTTGCTTGGACTGTCCGACTCGGCACTCCAGTCAAAGTAAAATTCCATGCTTCATACAAGATAATTCAGATTGGAGACTGTAACACGATACGGAATTTTATTCTTTCCAGCATTTCAAGGATTCAAAAAAGACGTCTGGAAATTAATACGAAAAATATCAATAGGCATGAAAAACTTGTACACTTGAGTGCGTGAAGCAGTGGATACAGACTTTAGCTAATCAAGATGTTCCGGCAAGTCCAAAAAGAATTGTAAACAATGGAATAGTAAATTAATTTTTATTCGTGGCTAATATTGACATTACACCTCGCACAGCGGCCGGTTAATTGATATTGAAAATGTGCGCTTAATTATATTATCATAGTCATTATTTCTAATCAATAATTTGTGAACAAATATTCCTAAGTACCTACAGCGGTAGAACGAAGTCTATGGCTCTATTTGTAAATTATTTAAAATTCGATGATGACGCTAAAAGTTGGAAATTCAAGTCTCCCAGTTCGTAATATTTGAGGTTTTTTGTGTAAGATTACAAGAATTACAATACATGAAATCATCTTAATAAAGTGAGAACATACAGACATTGATATAATTACATCTGTCTTCTAATATATTTATATTAAATTTAAGTGACGTGTATATCGTCTTAACATTAGAAATAGTTTGCAGCTTAGCCTATGTTTTTAGCTCTATTCTCTCGTATCATACACTTTTTGTGAGACACTCTTATATCAAATCACTCTTCTTCTCCAAAAAACGATTTTCCCAATTTAGAAGTCCTTCAGATTAATGTAGTAACGCAATCAATGTAACTTGATGAGTACTCAAAATTTCTACTGAATATTAGTACCTTATATATACAATTTGGTTCTTTCTCTTTCGTGTATTGCTATTTCGCAAGATTAATTACATGAGCTTGAATAACAGCCGTGCTATGGTTTCTCACCTGTATGAGTTCTCATGTGTGTTTTTAAACTACTTAAATGAGAGAAAGTGCTGGTGCATTTGTTACAGTGGTATGGTTTTTCCCCTGTATGAATACGCATATGTGATGTCAAGGCAGATGAATGATTAAACTCTTTATCACACATTTTGCAATGGAATGGCTTCTCACCAGTGTGAGTTCTTACATGGATTTTTAAATAGGATGAACGAGAAAAAACTTTCTCACACAATTCACAGTGATATGGTTTCTCATCTGTGTGAGTACTTAAATGAAGTTTTAAATGGGATAAACGATAAAATGCTTTCTCGCATAATTTGCACTGGAATAGTGTTTCTCCGGTATGCATTCTTGTGTGGATCACTAAGTTATCAGGGTTAGTAAAGGATTTTGAACATTGTGGGCATTTAAATGGTTTCTCTCCGGTATGAATTCTTATGTGTCTTTTCAAACTGGTTGAACGTGAAAACGCAAGTGGGCATTTGTCACAGTGGTAAGGTTTCTCTCCTGTATGAGTGTGCATATGTAATCTCAAACTAGATGAACTAGAAAACCCTTTCTTACACATTTCGCAATGGAATGGCTGCTCACCTGTGTGAGTACGTAAATGAACTTTTAGACTTGGTGATTGACGAAATGTTTTTGGGCAGAATTCGCAATGGAATGGCTTTTCTCCTGTATGAGTTCTTGTATGGACCACTAAGCCACCAGAATTAGTAAAAGATTTTGAGCAATGAGAACATGTGTATGGTTTCTCTCCGGTATGAGTGCGTGAGTGGTTTTCCAAATGTTGTGCATGAGTAAATGCTTTTTGACATATCTTGCATTGGTAAGGCTTCTCACCAGTATGAGTTTTCAAATGTCTCCTTAAAGATTCAGGTGAAGCGTATGAGCGGGAGCAATGTTCGCATGTATAAGGTTTCTCACCAGTATGAACTCTTAAATGGGTTTTGTAAATTGATTTATTGCAGAAGACCTTGCCACATTCCTCACACTCGTATTGCCTTCCTCCAGTTTTTGTTTTTGTACGTATTAGACTTTCAAATGATGTGCCCACTGTGTGAGTTCTACAATGTGCAACTAAGCTTCTCTTATGTATAAACGAGGCCGCACAAACGCTACATTTAAATGTGTTGCCTGTGTCATGAGCTTTGACATGAATATTCATATCGCTAAGGTTTTGAAACGATTTCTTGCAAATGTGACAATTGTAATATTTCTCCGTGGTATGTGCTACTAAATTCTCGGCACGAGGTAAAGCTTTTGAACAAAGAACACTACTGTGAGGTTTCTCGAGATCTTGACAACTCTTTGATTTGTCTGATGTTTTCGACAATCTGAAATTAAAAACAATGAAGAGAAGTTTTATCATAGTTTTTTCCAGATTTGTAACCATACAACCTATGTTTTTATGTTAAGGAAATCAGTTCTTGCTGCATGGTCTGGGAGAGGAGCAGCTCCGCTGCTCTGAGGTTAGGTTAGGTCTGGAAGACGTTTAAGAAAGTTTAGGTTACGTTAGGTTAGGTTTTGGGCTAGAATATCGCGCTAAAAAAGACGCAGTAAATCCAAACCAAATGTAAATCATTATTTTCTAGTAATTAGCATCTTGTTAGAAGTCTCAAATGCCTTAGCACACGCCCAAACATATTTCATCCATTCTTCTGATTCCTTTTTTTTAAACTATCAAATAGGCTTACCTTAACAAATTGTCAAAAGGGATCTGAAGTTGGAAGCTAGGTGAAGCTGGGAACGCAGTGTCACACTAAGTCAGTCGAGATTGAAGAATTCCTGTCCTCAGTGTTCTGTGTTCTCCGAATTCTAAATTTGAAATTGGGACAAATGAAATACAGTAATAAGAAAATACCCCTTAAATTCAAATTGCGTTTCTCTATTCTATCCGAAGAATTTTATACTGGAAGTATCGAATCAAAATACTCTGTGCGAATAAGGTATAGTATGGATGCATATCATCCGCTATGATATTCTCGGAATATAAAATCTCAATCCAAGCAACCACAATCGGAAGTTAGTTTTGTTCAATTACGACTTAAAATCATAGACTCGTGTATAAAATGAATCGAATTGATGAAATCTTACCTTTCTTGTTGTCTTAATTAATTGTCAATTGCCAATCCAGCGCGGAATTACGCGTGAAGGATGAAGACTGAGTGGCTCTTGTTAGTAGTGTTGAAAATTAAATTGTGCTATTGTATTGTAGTTGGTGAACCCAACAAATAAAGTGTGCATTCAAAACTACAGCTCAAATAACAGGTCTCAAAACGTAATTATATACAGGCAAAAGTTTGCTTTCGATACGAATAAGTATATAAATACACAGGTAAAAATTGAACCTTTTGAGACGGAACAATTTTCCGTGTAGGTATTCCAAGAATGGATTTTAATATTTTTATATTTACAAACCTTTCCAGGTAACCCCTTTCAAATGTAAAACTCAGAACAAGTAATCGCCCTTCTTATTCTGGGTGCCAATAGAACGCTTTGTGAGTAAGTAATTGCAGGAATGAGAATTTAAAAATGGTTTTAGTCAGAAATCAGCCAAGTATAAAATGAAATATTTGGTAAAGGTACACACAATAATAATAATAAACTGACAAACTACACACACTACACAGGTAAGGCATCACACTAAGGGACCATTTGAAGAATAACATCAAAATCAAATTTTTATTTTATTCAAGGCTTTCATAATTTGTATTTAATACTATTAAGTATGAATCAATATTCTAACAATATGATAACAACCGAAACTTTCATACGCTTTACAAATATATTTCAAATCAGTACTTTTTAGGGGTGTCATGCGACATGCACACTTCAAAAATTCATGTCTTTCTTTTTGTAATATTTTCAATTATATTCAAATACGGCCTACATTTTGTTTAAATAAAACTGAATAGGACAGAGTACATAAGGAAAAATATTTAGCTCGACCAAATTAACAGCCTTTCATGATTCTTTGAAAAACTTAATTTCTGTTGTCTCTCCATGTTCTCGCTCAAGTGACATTTTATATAGCATATTTTATATGAAACCCGACAAGTAAAAAAAGTTTTAAGTAACACTTGACAATGCTATGGTTCCTCTCCAGTATGAGTTCTCATGTGTGCTTTCGAATTTGATAATTGAGAAAATGTTTTTGTGCAGAACTTGCAGTGGTAAGGCTTTTCTCCGGTATGCATTCTTATATGAACCACTAAAGCAGAAGAATCGGCAAACGATTTTGAGCAATATGGGCATCCATAAGGTTTCTCGCCTGCATGAATTCTCATGTGTGTCTTCAAACTCCTAGCTCGTGAAAAAGTGCTTGTACATTTATCACAGTGGTAAGGTTTCTCTCCTGTATGAGTAATCATGTGTCCCTTTAAAGTATTTGCTTGTGAGAAAGTGCTTGTGCATACGTTACAATGGTATGGTTTTTCTCCTGTATGAGTGCGCATATGTGATCTCAAATGATCTGATTTAGAAAACCCTTTCTCACATATTTCACAATGGAATGGCTTCTCACCTGTGTGAGTCCTTACATGTACTTTTAGATTTGCTGATTGAGCAAATGTTTGTGTGCAGAAGTTGCAGTGGAATGGTTTTTCTCCGGAATGCATTCTTTTGTGAACCGCTAAGGCACTTTTATGATTAAACGATTTTGAGCATTGTGAACATCCGTATGGTTTCTCTCCGGTATGAATGTGTAAGTGGGTTTTCAAATGTTGTGGACGAGAAAATGATTTATGACATATTTTGCATTGGTATGGCTTCTCACCAGTATGAGTTCTCAAATGTGATTCCAAATGTACATTTTGACTAAATGATTTTGAGCAGTATGTACACTTGTAATGTTTTTCTCCAGTATGACACCGGATATGTAAACTTAACCCCGTCGATTGTGCAAATGTTTTGGGACAAATGGGGCATTCATATGGTTTTTCTCCTGTGTGAGATCTAATGTGCAGTTTCAAGTTAGACGAATGTGTAAATGTTTTATCACATACGCTACATTTGAATCGTGGTTCTTTTGTGTGCACTAACCTGTGATTTTCTAAATAACCTGGTTCTGCAAATGATTTTGGGCAACTAGGACACTTGAATGGTTTCTTTGAAGTATGACATACTGAATGCCTCCTTAGAGATCCAGCTGTAGCGAATGATTCTGGGCAATGTTCACATTTAAAAGGTTTTTCACCAGTGTGAATTCTTAAATGGTTCTTGTAACATGTATGGGTAGAGAAGAACTTGCAGCATTCTTGGCACTCGTACGGTTTTTCTCCAGCATGAGTTTCTAAGTGTCTTGACAAAGTTAAATAAGTTTTAAATGCTTTTGAACAAATGATACATTTGAGATGTTCCGGGTGAGTTTCTATATGTGCCTTCAAAGCCGCACTGCGAGGAAATTCACTTGAACAAAATGTACATTGAAGTGGTTTATCTCTATCGTGAGCCTTGACATGGACTTTCAAATCCCAACCTTTCGTGAAAGATTTTTTACAGAGGTGGCAATTGTAATATTTCTCCTTAGTGTGCGTACTTAAGTGTGACATTAAATTTTGGGCATGAGAAAATTCTTTTGAACAAAAAGCACATTTATGAGGTTTCTCTCCAGTGTGAATTCGGAAGTGAGTTTCTAAACAACTGAATGTTTTATAAGATCTTGGACAAGCTGAGCACTTGAAGTTCTCCTGGTTATTGACGAGGTCGTTCCGTTGAGAATTATTCGGATTATTTGCGTTGGACGATGTCGTTGAGTTCGTAATTAAACCCGTGACGTCGTACCTTTGTAGTATAACACTCAATGTTGAATTTGGTGAAAGCTTCCAATCTTCCCAATTCTCGGAGATGACTGATGTTTTCGGCATTCTAAAATTAAAAGTAATGATGAGGATTTGTATTGTGCACTTTCTTTCTTTCATACTTCACCTATTCTTCTGATTTTTTTTCCAAATACAATATCAAAAAAACTTACATGACACAAAATTTTACAATGAAGCCGAAGTTGACATTACGCACTGTCTGAAGTGATAGGTGAGGCAGGAATCCGGAATCTAAATGTCACCCTGCCCTGTGTTATTCGGTACTCAAGAGTTCCTGTCGTCGCCCTTCTGCGTTCTCCGTATTCTAAATCGGAAATGTAGACAAATAATTAAAAACACTAATTAAGAAATCCCATCCTCTATTCAAATAGTTGTTCTCAAATCCAAATTATTGAGTACAGGAACTGCAATTTATTGCTATTAAATTTTAACTCCGTTACCACATAAATTAATACAACAGAATTTTGATATTTCCCACTTACCAACCAATTACACCTGGTATTAAATATTATTAATTAGGTGGAATAATTGTAGATCGATTTATTGAGACATGAGGCAATTGTAGCTCAAGTTTCCTGGCAATATTAACGAAATAAACACATAGAATTGTGGTGCTGTACTATTGTCACTCGTGAACCCATGAAATAAAGTGTGCACAACTATACCACAACACAAACAGGACTCAGAATGTAGAATATATAATGCAGGCAAGCCCTTGATGTCGAAAGGAATGCTTAAATGAACAGGTGGAACTTAGGTGTCCGTTCGACACATTATATTTTTCCTGCTTGTTTTCCAAGAATTTATTTTGATATTTCTATATTTACAATCCAACGTACCTTTTCAGGTAACCCTTTACAAATGTAAAACTCAGAATAAGCAAATGTCCTTAGAAATGTTCTTGTATAGAATGTTGATTTGAGATTAAATGTATACATGAGAGTTTCAATGTAATATAATATATTTTGATATACAGTGGACTCTCTATATACCGAACTCGAAAAATGTACCAAAATGTGATCAATAAAGAGAAAGTTTAATATACAGAAAGTGGAATAACAAAGAAGTGTAAGCAAAGGGAGTTCTTCCGCTCCTGACATTCTGGTCGGTATAGAGAGGTGTACGATATAGGAGAGGTTGATGTATAGAGATTCCACTGTATTTTTACTTTTAACACATATTGCTTATACGCAAACTTGCGTAAGTCATGAAATCTATTTAATCTATTTGTGAGAGTATTGCTCATGTGAAAATCAGCAATCAAGTTCTTAATGTTAAGTTAGTCTATATTTATAATGGTTTAATTAGAATAACTTATTCCGTGTGGTCTAAATTAATAGTTAGAAGGAAATCTACAACTTTCAATGTGATGAGTTGAATTAAAACTATGATCGTCGATTGGTCCAGAATTACAAATGCTCCGATACCAATTTTTAAAGGACGATAGGCTTTCTGGACTTTGTATAAAACTCCCTTTCTTGAACTGCACTGGTCCTTGAGTTTCTTCAAAAATTTGATTGAATGGACTGTGAACAGTGAGGGGATGACGACTAAACAGTACAAATACAGTCCTACAACACACTGCATAATAAATAAAACGAATTTTAAAGCAAACGGCATATTGATTTTGATTGAGACTGAAAGACTAAAGACGAGAAAGCAAATGAAATATACAATGACGAAAGGGTACAAGTCATGAAGGACACTCTCGTTCGCAAGATTCACCAGAATTTGAGTTACGGAATGTATGCGATAAGAAATTGGAGGTTTAACCACATCTGGAATAGCCCAGCTATTTTCTTTATCCGTGCTGCAAATTTAATATTGAAAAATGCATTAACTATCCCAATTATTACGTTAGAACAATAGGGTGTGGGCCAAAATGATCATGCTTTTGAAAATCGGCATACTTTCAGGTGACCAATCCTGTAATCCAAATAACGCGTGATCGTGTTGAGCCAACCTGTATATACTGTGAAATGATGTAAAGAAATTAATCAAATTCTGACCTGATTGCTTCAACCAATTCTGTTGCAAGGAAAGCCACAGAAATGACGAGAACTGAATGAAACCAAAAGGATGCGCACACACAGAGTGCAAATAAGAATTGTGTTGTCATCATGAATCCAATCCAAATGATCGTCTGGAGATCAAGACTTGGTACGAATGTACAAGTGAATCCACTGAACTCCACGATTGGGGCACAAGTTGGTAATATTGGCGTTGGAATTAACCGGACAAATACGTAGAGATGGGTGTCCAACATGCAAAAGACTGGAGTTACAAGAATAATTGCAATGAATGCTGAAATGCAGAGTTTCAATGCAATGTCTGCTTTGCTTTTTTGAGGAGGAATATCAGTTCTTCCATAGCGTTCTGAAATCAATACAAATACAATTTATTCTTGATACCTTCATAAAAATGCACATTTAAATAATAATCGTGGGTGGCCTTAAGGGGTGTGCAAAAGGATAGAAACATCACAGTACAGTGGAATTTCTATACACCAACCTCCCCTATATCTTACACATCTCTAAACCGACCAGGATGTCAGGAACTTCCATTGTATTTAATTAGTAATGTGTCAAAATGAAATGAGATAATAGCTGCTTACTGAAAATAACATTAATTGTAGTACGTGTAACGTTGAGTAATCGGAGATTGTAGTCGAATTTCCTCCAAAAGTGTACGTCAAAACCAAGAGAGAGGAAGCAAAGGCTGGCAACTCCAATATGAACACAATCTTCATATCTTGCCAGTTTTAAATGATTCCGATCCATGATCAAAACAATGATGAGGGTACATTTTAAAACAAGTATCACTGAAGAAATGAAAATACATCTCAATTTGTCCAGTATGTATGAAATGGGTTCAAACCGTTGAGTCGTTTTATTAAATCGAACAGATGGCAGACCCAGTAAGTAAGGGACTTTTAAAATATACTCCCCGAGTCGAAAAACAGAGTCCGAGTCCATTTTGAATTAATTTC
>JAQGCB010002979.1:0-10516 GCA_034698835.1 Protaphorura tricampata | reverse complement strand
TAAAATGAACGGTCGAGTACTGACATTAGTTTACAATTTTGGAGTCAGCCCATTACAATGGAACCCAGTGACAGAAAAAGTTGGTGAACTTCAAGAAAAATGGAGGAAAATTATATGGCTAACCATAATTTTTAGTTCCACGCTTCTTCAGATTGTGATCGTTGGAGATTTTGCTTTGGATAAATACTACGAGTCGTTTGAAATGACTAAAGATGGTTGGCGCCTTATAATGAGCATGGTGTATTTCATCACAAGTATATTTCATTGGCACACACTGCTTTGGAGAAAAGAGCTGATTGAGCTCATAAACGGAATTCATTTGTATTTCAAAACATTTGTGAACAAATCTTCACACCTACGCTCCTACGACCGTAAGAAATATTTTGAACTTAAATTATAAAACAAGTACTGTTCACATATATTTTCTTTTAATACAGTGAAATCCTTATTTGATCCACCAAAGAAAAACCTGGCAGCAATAATCACGGGAGCTCAGGTGATCCTTCTCCTTGCATTAGCAGTCGGATCTGTGTTCATGTTTATTGGTCAATGCAATCAACACTACTTGTCTGGACTGGTTCCAATATGCAGAGCAGACTGGTCACATTACTCATTACAATGGGTTATCCCTATGTCGCTCATCCAATTGGTGATCGGGACTTATTGTGTGTCAGGTGTTTTCATTGCAACCGCAATTGGTTCTACAGCTATCATTTTTGGACACAAAGTTATCCAGGAAACCATGTAAGAAAAAAATCTAAATACCGTGAATGACCGAAGAGAACGTGGGTCCGAATACAACTAATATAATGGGCGTACGGCGGGAAGTTACGGATATGAGAATTATATTTCTTAAAACGCGGGTCCGAACATAGTACCCGGGGCCTCAACTATAAAGCGGGTGTCCGAGGGCCGTTTTTAATTACAGCGCTGCTGGTGGTCTATTCGGTCATTTACGGTAATCTTTCGTGAAAAAGGCGTCGCAGTATATGTAGTTGAGCCAAAATAGATTTTACACAACATGACTAGCCAAATTATGAGTCCTGGGCGGAATACTTGTCATTTGGTTGTTGTTAAGTGTTGCATGTTCTTTATACGTAAACTGTTGATTATAATTAGGCCAATATTTCTTGTTTTCTAGGAAGATCAAAGATTCGCCATATTTTGGAAAACAGCTTATCAAAAAATTCAAATGGTGGACGAAACACTACAAATGCTGGCTGATTCTAGCAGCACAACTGAATTATTGCGTTTGCCCATTACTACCTTATATTCTTTCATTCTTGATGGGAGTTCATATTTTACTATTGTACTCTTTTATCACGGTTAAGGCGCTTCCTGTGATCCATTTTCTGAATATAGTCATGCAGTTAATGATCGCAGGATATTACTACTTCATACCATACAAGGCATACTTACTCACAGTGGCTTCAAAACAAATGGTGGAATCCGAGAGTCGTGATTGCAGATCCAAATATCGAGTCAGATTTTACAAAGCTCTAAGGTTAATCAAATATCAAATTGGGATTTTCGGCTACATCAAACGATTAACACTCGCTCAAATGTTAGAAATAGTCGTTGTAAACACAATTAATCTTGTAATAACTTCAGAACCGCTCTAGAAAATAAATCCGTTAATATTTTTTATGTCGTATTATGTTCGACATTAAAATTATAAAGTACGGGAAAGCCTGTCCGTCTACCAAGAAATGTATATGCACGTTACCGTAAAGTTCCTATTATAAAGCCGGTGCCTATAGTGACTCGTATACTCGAATACTGACCCAAACAAATGTTACATTTGCTGGTTTTTTAGTATCAGATGTACTAATTTTGATTCAGTTGCTTGAATCATGTATGTAATTAAATAACAAATAAAAATGCTTGATTTGATTGACTAATTTCGATTCGTATGTTAGTTACCTACACACTCGATGCTTTAAAGCACTGAGTGAACTTGACCTTAGCTGACGTAAACCGAAAGACGTGTCACTCCCGGATTATTGATTTAACATAACTATTTTTCATCCACTTGCAATTTATTTATTTGGATCTCCATTATCATTAAAAATGTTCGTACTTTTATTGACGTGTCGACGTGTCATTTTATATTTAACCCATCTGGAGACGATCTAGCATGTCTGAAGCATTCGCTAAAACTTTATACAGGAAACAATTTAATTTCCATGTAGAGTAAATGATTTATCCGGACTTCCCAGAGATTGTAATTTTGAATATGTTACACACACGTAGAATATTTTCCGGGTTAACTTTTCAAACTTCGCATGTTTGTCTTCACTGAGATTAAATATTTGTAGGAATATACATATGTATATTCACCCGGATATATAAACCCTCAGACCTAATAATAATTTAATTGCTCTCATAACCAATTCATGACATTGTTCGTTTTATCCATTTCTAGAAGGCGAAGTTGGTTTTTGTAGACATGAAATTGTAAGTCGCAAATTACGCCAGTATCAACTCGATTCTCAAGCGTGAAACTACTGAATCCACAATAGAAAAACAAACAAACGTTTTCATAAGCAGAGAAAACAAAATATTTTACGAGCAGTAGATACTCCAAAAATCGCTGACAGGATGAATGTGGAACCACTGATTGAAGTGAACGGTCGAGTACTGACATTAGTTTACAATTTTGGAGTCAGCCCATTACAATGGAATCCAGTGACAGAAAAAGTTTTTGAACTTGAAGAAAAATGGAAAAAGATTATCTGGCTAACGATAATTTTTAGTTTTACGCTTCTTGAAGTTGTGATCGTTGGAGATTTTCTTGTGGATAAATCCTTCGAGCCATTTGGCTTTCTTATAGATGGTTGGCGCGTTATGATGGGTATGGTTTATTTAATGACAAGTATATTTCATTGGCACACATTACTTTGGAGAAAAGAGCTGATTGAGCTCATAAACGGATTTCATTTGTATTTCAAAACATTTGAGAACAATTCTTCACGACTACGCTCCTATGACCGTAAGAAATATTTTGAAATTAAATTACAGAATAAATATATATATTTTTTTTAAAAATGTCGCATGCTTATATTTTTAATACAGTGAAGTCCTTATTTGATCCACCAAAGAGAAATCTGGCAGCAATAATCACAGGAGCTCAGGTGATCCTTCTCCTTGTATTACCACTCGGATGTGTATTCATGTTTGTAGGAGAATGCCATCTACACTATTTATCTGGAGTGATCCCGGTATGTAGAGCAGACTGGTCACATTACTCAATACCATGGGTTATCGCCATGTCACTCGTCCAATTGGTGATGGGGACTTATTGTGTGTCAGGTGTTTTCATTGCAACAGCAATTGGATCCACAGCTATAATTTTTGGACACAAAGTAATCCAGGAAACTATGTAAGAAAAAATTTAAATAATCTTCGATGAAAAAGGTGTCGCAGCGCAGTTGAGCAGAAATTGATTTTAGACAACTCGATTAGCCAAATTATAAGTCCTTGGCCAAATTTGATTGTTGTCAATTTATCTCCATATGAAAAAAACATTATTTGTACGTAATCTGTTGATTAAAGTTCGGCTTATATTTCTTGTTTTCTAGGAAGATCAAAGATTCACCATATTTTGGAAAACAGCTTATCAAAAAATTCAAATGGTGGACGAAACACTATAAATGCTGGTTGATACTAGCAGCACAAATGAATTTATGCGTTTGCCCATTACTACCTTGCATTCTTTCATTTTTGATGGGAATCCATATTTTAATATTGTACGCTTTCATCACGATTGACGATATTGCTGTGGTCAAAATTATGAATTTAGTCATGCAGTTAATGATCGCAGGATATTACTACTTCATACCATACAGGGCATATTTACTCACAGCGGCTTCAAAGGAGATGGTTGAATCCGAGAGTCGTGATTGCAGATCCAAATATCGAGTCAGATTTTACAAAGCTCTAAGGTTAATTAGATATAAAATTGGGAATTTTGGTTACATCAAACGATTAACACTCGTTCTAATGGTGGAAATAGTCGTTGTAAACACAATTAATCTTGTAATAACGTCAGAACCGTTCTAGAGAATAAATTAGTTAATATTTTTCATGTAGTATTATGTTCGACATTAAAATTATAAAATTGTGCGTACGGGAAAGTGTTTCAAAAGGAATATTTTAAGCTGCCTTTCCGTCTACCAAAAAATGTACATGCACGTTACCGTAAAGTTCCTATTATAAAGCCGGTGCCTATATTGACCCGTATACTCAAATACTGACCCAATCAAATGTTACGTGGTTTCATAAGAGTATATGTAGTAAAGTTCTTTATATTTTGTTGGTTTTTGAGTATCAGATGTACTATTTTATTCAGTTGCTTCAATCATATGTAATTAAATAACAAATAAAAATGCTTCATTTGATTGACTAATTCGATTCGTATGTTAATTATCTACACATTCTGTGCCTTTTGGTTACATTTAAAAAACATTAACTGATCGCAATTAAAATTAAGTGTTTTATTGGATTGAAACATTCAAACATGAAACTATTTTTGAACTTGACGTCAGCTGACGAATACCAACGTGTCACTGGGGTTATTGATTTAACATAACTTATTTTTCATCCACTTGCAATTTATTTATTTGGATCTCCATTAAAAATTAGGAAATTGCTTATTTTTATTGACGTGTGGAAGTGTCATTTTATATTTAACCTATCTGGAGACGATCTAGCATGTCTGGAGCCTTAGTTAAAACTTTAGGAAGGAAACAATTTAATTCCCATGTAGACAAAATTATTTATTCGGACTTCCCAAAGATAGTCTATTTTAATTTGAATATGTTACACTTACACACACTCTTTACGTTAGTGTAAAAAAAAAATTCCGGGTTAGCTTTTCAAATTCCACATGTCTTCACTGAAAGAATAAATATTTGAATGTACTTCATATATCCACAACTACAGTAAACCGGGAAAACTAATAATAATTTAATTGTTCTCATAACGAATTCATGACATTAATTGTGTCATCCATTTCTAGAAGGAGACGTTGGTTTTTATACACATAAAATTCTAAGTCGCAAATTACGCCAGTATCAACTCGATTCTCAAACGTGAAACTACTGAATCCACAATAGAAAAACGAACAAACTTTTTCATAATCAAAAAAGAACAAGAAGCGTTACGATTCCGACACCCAAAATTTAAATATTTGACGAAGAAAAGGAATAGATACTCAAAAAAATTGCTGACAGGATGAATGTGGAACCACTGATTAAAGTGAACGGTCGAGTACTGACATTAGTTTACAATTTTGGAGTCAGTCCATTACAATGGAATCCAGTGACAGGAAAAGTTTACGAACTTCAAGAAAAATGGAAGAAAACTATCTGGCTAATGATAATTTTTAGTTTCACGCTTTTTGAAGTTGTGATCGTTGGAGATTTTCTTGTAGACAAATACTACGAGCCATTTGGCTATCGTAGAGATGGTTGGCGACTTTTGATGAGCATGGTGTATTTAATGACAAGCATATTTCATTGGCACACATTGCTTTGGAGAAAAGAGTTGGTTGAGCTCATAAACGGAATCCATTTGTATTTCAAAACATTTGAGGACAAATCTTCACGATTGTGCTCCAAAGACCGTAAGAAATATTTAAAATAAATGTATTGTTTATTTGTTTGTCACATATTTGTCTTTTTATTGCAGTGAAGTCATTGTTTGATCCACCAAAGAGAAACCTGGCAGCAATAATCACGGGAGCTCAGGTGATCCTTCTCCTTGTATTACCGATCGGATCTGTGTTTATGTTCATTGGACAATGCAATTTACACTACTTATGCGAACTAATTCCAATATGTAGAGCAGACTGGTCACATTATTCAATCCCATGGATTATCGCCATGTCACTCGTCCAATTGGTTATGGGGACTTATTGCGTGTCAGGGGTTTTCATCGCAACTGCAATTGGTTCTACAGCTATAATTTTTGGACACAAAGTGATCCAGGAAACTATGTAAGAAAAAAAGTCAATTTTGTTGAAAAGGCGTCGTAGCGTAGTTATTATTAAGTCCTGGGTGAAATACTTGCTAATTGGTTCTTGTTAATTTATCTCCGTATCAGAAACAAGTTGCAATCTTTGACCAAATCGTAATCACGACGAATTTGGTTTAATTTATTTTTTCTTATGCATATTCTTCTTACCTAATCTGTTGATTAAAGTTTGGCCGATATTTCTTGTTTTCTAGGAAGATCAAAGACTCACCATATTTTGGAAAACAGCTCATCAAAAAATTCAAGTGGTGGACGAAGCACTATAAATGCTGGTTGATACTAACAGCACAAATGAACTGTTGCGTTTGCCCATTACTTCCTTACATTCTTTCATTTTTGATGGGAGTTCATATTTTAATACTGTATGCCTTCATCACGATTGACGATATTGCTGTGATCAAAATTATGAATTTAGTCATGCAGTTAATGATCGCCGGATATTACTACTTCATACCATACAGGGCATATTTACTCACAGTGGCTTCAAAAGAGATCGTGGAGTCCGAGACTTGTTATTGCAAGTCCAAATATCGAGTCAGATTTTACAGATCTCTCAGATCAATCAGATATCAAATCGGGATTTTCAGTTACATCAAAAGATTAACACTCGTTCAAATGTTGGAAATAGTCATTGTAAACACGATCAACCTTGTAATAATGTAATAAATATTTTTTGCTGTCGTAATTGGTCAATTCCGATTAAAAATAAAATGTATTAACCCAGTCAGTCAAATCTAAATTATGTAAAAATATTTTGAGAAACTGAAAAATATGTTACGAATATAGAAATAGTTTACCATTGTTTGCTTCAATCATATGTCAAATAACAAAATATCTTATTTGATTTTGTTGACTATTACAATCCTAAGTTATCTACAAATTCCGTGTTTTTGGTTACATGCATGGGCAGTGTAGCACTTGTAAATATACTTCAGCTGCATGTGGGCTCTTGCATTAGTATTCCTTAATTAAGGTTTTCTTATTAATGAACGATTTATTTAAGGAGCCTGTCACGCGTGGATCCACTTTTCTTAATACAATGTATTATATTTCTTCCATTAAATTCGATTTAATTGGTTTGAAACACCCGAATACGAAACTATGTTTGAACTTGACCTCAGCCGACTCAGTTGACATTATTAATTTAGCATTAATCATTTTTTATCCGCTTGCAATTTATTTATTTGGATTTCTAGAACATTACGTTAGGTCATTACGTTTTACTTTTATTGTCGTGTCGTTGTAGTATTAACCCATCTTTTAGAATAGAGAGTAGAGCTAGCATGTCTGGAGCCGTAGTTAAGTAAAACATTATACAGGAAACAATTTAATTTCAATGTTGACTAAATTATTTATCCGGACTTCCCAGAGACGGTTTGGTCTACACATTAATTTCAATATGCTTCAAACACGCTTAAGTATGGAAAGCTTTTCTGGGTTAACTTTTCAAATTCCGCATGTTTTGTTTTCACTGAGATTAAATATTTTAACATACATTTACACGAACATAATAGATATATTGAGTCGTAAGTCTGGAATTACACTAGTATTGGCTAGATTCTCCAACCTGAAAGATAGTACTGAATTTGTAATAGAAAAACGAACGAATTTTTGACTACTGACATGATGAACGTGCAACCCCTTATTAAAGTGAACGGTCAAGTACTAAAATTAGTTCACAATTTTGGAGTCAGCCCATTGCAATGGAATCCAGTGACAGAAAAAGTTTTTGAACTTCAACGAAAATGGAAGAAAATTACCTGGCTAATGATAGTTTTTACTTTGACGATAGTAGAGATTGTGCTGGTTGGAGATTTCGTTATGGAGAAATACTACGTGCCATATGAAATGACTAAAGATGGTTGGCGCCTTATAATGAGTATGGTGTATTTAATCACAAGTATATTTCATTGGCACACATTATTTTGGAGAAAAGAGCTGATTGAGCTCATAAATGGAATTCATTTGTATTCCAAAACATTTGTGAAGGATTCTTCTGGACTACGCTTCAAAAATGATCGTAAGAAATATTTCAAACTTAAATCGCAAAATAAATGTATTGTTGTCAAATATATTTTTTTTTAATACAGTGAGGTCCTTGTTTGACCCACCAAAGAGAAACCTGGCAGCAACAGTCACTGCAATTCAGGTGATCCTTCTCCTTGCATTAGCAGTCGGATCTGTGTTCATGTTTATTGGGCAATGCAATCAACACTATATGTCTGGACTGGTTCCAATATGTAAAGCAGATTCGTCACATTACTCAATCCCATGGGTTATCGCCATGTCACTTGTCCAATTGGTGATCGGGATTTATTGCGTGTCAGGAGTTTTCATCGCAACTGCAATTGGATCTACAGCTATAATTTTTGGAAACAAAGTAATCCAGGAAACCATGTAAGAAAAAACAGCTTAAATAATTTCGGAACTCTGTTGATTATAATTTTGCTATAATCTTTCCTGTTTTCTAGGAAGATCAAAGATTCATCATACTATGAAGACCAGCCTATCAAAAAATTCAAATGGTGGACGAGGAATTATAAATGCTGGTTGATACTGACCACACAAATGAATTTATGCGTCTGCCCTTTACTCCCTTACATACTTTCATTTTTAATGGGAATTCATATTTTACTATTGTATTCTTTTATCATAATTGATGAAAATCCTGTGGCCGAATTTTTGAATTTAGTCATGCAGTTAATGGTCGCAGGATATTACTACTTCATCCCATACAAGGCATACTTACTCACAGTGGCTTCAAAACAAATGGTGGAATCTGAGATTCGTTATTGCAAGTCGAAATATCGAGTCAGATTTTACAGGTCTCTCAGGTCAATCAGATATCAAATTGGGAATTTCGGTTACATCATAAGATTAACACTTGTTCAAATGTTAGAAATAGTTGTTGTAAATACGATCAATCTTATAATAACGTTAAATCCTAAGTAGAAAATAAATGTTTTTTATGTCGTAATTAAATTAATAACTAAAATTATTCTATGTATTGTAAGTTCGTATGTGAATTCCGCATCAATTTACGTACCTACCAAAACCGTCAAATAAACGCACATTTACGAATTATCGCTCAGAAGTTTTTCATGTTCATGATTCACTTTAACATTTTCGTGGAATCAGTACAGTATAAATTGTGTATGGTTAAGGATGTAACGGAAACGAAATAAGAACGACAAGTCAAACGTACATTATGGAAGTGGTCCATGTCATGCCAAAAAAACGTTGCCCACAGTGTAAATCGACATGTATTAGAATGTATGCAAAAAGGACACAGTGTGGGTGCCGACAGTGCCGAGTGCTTGCGAATTTGTAATGCAAAAACGTTTTGACTTTCTTAATGTGAGTTATAAAAGAACTGGGAACATTTTGCAAGTTCAGTTAGTGTTTGCATACAGCAGACACACGTGCAATTCCATCTTAATATTGCACAGTGTCTGCCGTCTAGTCTGCTGTGTTTTTGTTTCATATTTTTGCACACAGATTTAGCCTCTACTTTGAAATCAACCCGTGCAAACACATATACTCAAAACATTCTACAAAGGTGAGTAGCGTACAGTGAGTTCAATAGAAAGCAAAATCATTCCAGACTTTCCAAGTTAACGAGATTTGTCTCTTCCGAATTCATGTTGTGTGTTTGCAAAATTTTGTACACAATTTTTATAAGTGTGCAGGTGGCCGAAAAAAATATTTCCTGGCTTCTTCGAGTTAAATATCTAAAAGTGCATTTAGTTTTGGGTAGATTCATTCCTTCATTCTTAAAGTCTGTAACAATTTAGCTCTAATAACATAATGTCACACGTACCGATTTAATTTATCAACACGTAAGAAATTCTGCCAAGAAGTCTATGCTTTACAGACTGACAAAATTAGACCCAAGAAAATCCTTCCAGTTTATACAAATTTTTGAAATTAATTATTGGAAATTAAATAGTGAAATCTAGTAGCACAATTTGATTTGATTCTATAAATATATAGGCTTGAAAATGGTGGTCAAAATCTTGGCATGGGATTACTCTGGGTCGACACAACGTGAAGCTCACTATCATCATTGTGGTAGAAAATATGTTAAAAAATTCGACTGTCAAACCCTGGATTCGGACCAAGACAAGAAAATATATTTACTTTGGAACACATCTTGCGTGGAAAGCACGTTTGATGAACTCATCAGTATTTCGGATGGAAGGAAAGGGGCTGATAGTGGGACTGATCCTTCGACAATTGTTGATTGGATTTTAAGGCATATTTACAAGGATGGACAAAATGAAGCAATTGAGTTGTGGCTCATCACTGATGGAGAAATTGGTCAAACGGAGTTGGGGAGATGTGCCAAATTGAATAAAAAAGTAAATTACGTCAAAATCGACTTTATTGTCATTAACAGAAGAAAAATTAACATGTCCGTCGGAGCCAGTTTCTTTCGAGGTGCGGAGCTAAATATTTTCTGTGACGACAAAATCTTCAA
>JAQGCB010002978.1:0-10517 GCA_034698835.1 Protaphorura tricampata | reverse complement strand
TAATGTATTTGCCTCAGAAAAATAGAGATTTAATTAAATACTTACCCCAATTTAAAATCGGTAAGATTATTAATCCAATTAATCTTGATATTTGTAAAATTGGCATCAAAATCTAGAGACGGGGAGCATGCGTCTACACTCATATTGTCCAATGTAAATGGATCCATTGGAGGAATGCCGAGTGAAGGTATACAGTCAACAGTCACAGTCAGGTTCCTTGTCTTCAACGAGACTTCCGAAGCATTCATCCAATAGATTGTCAGATACATTTGTGTCACAAGTTCGAAGCGGTCCGATCCGTGGTACTTGCGGTGGAGCTAAATAAAAATAATACGGTTTTATACATATATTGTGCTGAATACAAATGTTGTATTTAATTCATAGATGAATACGTACACGTAGGTGTTACATGTCCTTATCACCACATTTTTCTTAATATTTGTTGTATTGCACACCCTACAATGGTGTAGGAGCATATGGATTAAATACAAGATTCCTAGGAACAACACCTGCAGAACATGTGGACCATTTTATTAATGTTACAGCTATGCATTCTATATTAATTATTGGCAAATTCATTTCAAACCCATGACGACATGTATTCAGAAATCAGAAGAGTTTTGGATAATTCACATATTATGCAACATTTTCATGTTATATTGTGTGGGCTATGTGATTGGTGACTATAATAAATATCATCTTGAAGGCTTGAATTTTTGGATCTTTTAAAAATGTTTCCGTTTCGGATTTTTTTTTTAGAAAAGTGTTTGATATTATTAAATTGTTTGAAACACCTTATAACTTGGACGTCCGTTGAGACTTTTTGTAGAAAAATGTTCCTGAACCTCCATTCCGATTTAAGAATATATGCATCCCAATAATGTGCTTAAGATAAGTTTCCAAAAATCAAATCAACATGGGTAACAACAACTCGTAAAAATTCCAAGTTTTCTGGCTCCAACCAAAAGCATTCAATGTATTGTAAAATAGTTGTCCCGGAATATTGATCCAGAACCTACCAATATTGAATTATTCAAAAATGTCAAAAATCTAAATAAAGGAATTCACTCATAGAATGGAGTGGGGAGACCAACCACTCTCACAGCAGAATCTTATGTTAAATATTGAATACCCTCTAATATTTTATGCATTCAACCATAGCCAAAGTAATACTAAGTAAGTCTCCATAATTAATGCTAGAGTATAAATCATTACCTTTAAAAACATAATACCGTCTGTCTCAAAAAGAATGGGCCACCTTGTCGATATTTCGACAAATCAACAAGCAATTTTTATGTTACGACCATCAAATAAATATGGCAGTGCTTAATTAAGTGCATTGAATACAATAATTCCACGAGTTCTCCACATGCATTAATTCTTTTTTTAATCGCTTTCTTCTTTTTGCGGCACACGGTAAAACACACTAAAACCGCAAACACTTTCAAATATAGCCAACAAACAGTATTTCATAATTCCTGTTCCACTAAAGTAAGCCTTGTACTGTTTCCTTTTAAGTCCTTTGCATTTGCAGTTTCTAATAATTTAGTAATGTATACTTCCAGAACCTATTGATTTTGCATAGTATTGCAAAATCAAACTCAAACTCTTCAAACTCTTAGAATTCGGTTGTCAAATTGTTCCAGGACGCAAGTCTCAGCCAGTCATATCAGTTTAAACCTGTGGATAGTCAAATATTTGATCAATTTTCTGCTTTCGGCTTCCCTGGGGTTAGTATAATTAGAAAAATATTTTAACATTGCATGCAAAGGGAAGGTTCTGCCTTCCCCCTCGCGCTTCTCTGAATATTCTTGAAAATAATATTTTTAACAAGTTTTTTTCTATTGTTATTGGCGAATCAAATTCTAAAGTATGGTGAAAAACGCTAACTCCGCCAGTGTAAATTGTATAATATTGTTGTGGATATATCATTCTACCGTTCAATCGTATAGTTAACCTTGGAGTGCAAAGACAAGTTCGACCATGATAATTTTTGCCATATTCAAACTGCTGGAGAAATGGATTTTACGTCTCCACAGGTACATGTCTTCTCTCCCAAAGAGTCAAGGTATTTAATATAATCGTTTCAAATCCGTCGACCTATTAATTCCCTTTAGAACTTTCCTTAATAAAATCGATGTTATGATAAAATTAGATACTGTAGGAACAATTTTAATGGTTTTCTCTTTCTTTAGGCAACGGCATGGACAGGATTTCTGACACGGCTGCATTCTGTGTCAAGTTTACATATCGCTTCTTCTGTTCACCTCATACATGGAATAATACAACATGTCTTATGGAATTTGGAAAATCCAAGTGGAATTGGCGGAGTAAAATATGGAAAGTCTCAACATTGATTTCTTTGATCGTCACTCTGACCCAGATTTTGATGGAACTCAGATACATTACCTTATTTCATGAACAAAGAACAACTGTAATTTTATTCCGTCGAGTTCAAATTTTGGCGTCAACTCTCTTTCTAGTCCTCCAATTAAACACCGTTTGGAAAGTGAAAGAGTATGCAGGCGCCATAAATCAACTTCTACAACTCTTCCGTCACGTTGAACAAGACTGTATTCTTCGTCAATCTACATTCAATCAAATCTTTTGGGCTACTAGGATAATCATAATCCTAATTTTTCTAATTATTTTGTCCTTTCCATTTGTATTTGTCATTCTCGTTGGTTATCCTGAGTTTGACATGAATTTATATGTTAACTTCATCCCAGGAGTATTCAATGGGGAATCAGTTGTTGGACGTCGAGAACATTGGAATCCATTTGTTGCACTTGTAGTGGGTGTGATTGAATTCACCGTTCTCACTCAACAGTGTTACCATGGTTTGGATTATGCAGCATTCATAATTCTTGCATCCATTTCAGGCCTCCAGTCGCTCGAAGAAATGAAGTGAGTGTTCATTATTGTATTTTTACTAGTAAAATCCACTCTAAATTTCAACCATGAATTCCTGAATTTAAATATATTTCCAGAAACGTAATTGCGGGGAGCCCGGATAATGTTGAGTCTCCTTCTGTTCTATTGGATTTGAATTACTTTATAAAAGTGTACAAGTCTGCGTACTTACTCGCCAATCGAAACAATGATTGGTTAGCATCCATGGCTATGCCCGGTGGACTGTCAATAGGAATGGCTGTAATTGTTTCTATTAATTATACTCTCATCACAACGTCAACGAATGGTTTTGAAAAATTATTATTGGTCGCAGTTAATCTAGGGTTTGTATTATTCTACGGCGTTGCCATGCGCATGGCATCATTCCTATCTTTTCGTTCCACGGAGTGCCTTGCGGCAATGACCGTCAGAAGAGCTGTATTACAATCAAAGTATGATACGCGTCAACTGCAAGGCTGTGTAGATTGTAGATTATACTTTGGGTCTATGTTTTATTTCACCCAAACAACTATTATGCAACTTGGGCATATTGTCGTGGACTACACCATTCAAACTGCTTTCACATTTTCGTAATGAGACAGTAAACTATGATATGCTTTTGTAGTACGGCTTCATTTTTGTAAGGACCTTGACATTACCATTGGAAATGTCGCCAGATATAGTATTGCAAAAATGTAATGTAAAGTCAGAAACACAGTTCATCAGTCCAAGTGTGTTTCTGTCGTTACATATTTCATGTGTGCTTTCTTTCCCAGGAAATGATTAATCGGTTCATGCATCTAAAAAATTAATTGTGGTAGTAATTTCCCGTTTATTTTCATATTAGACTAATATATTACAACTCTCAAAATATTAGTTGAAAGCTTCAGAGTTCAGAAGAACATACGCACATTTTTATCTTAAGGTAGGAATATTTATACACTTAAAACTACACCGCTGGCAACGTACCTATAGCTAACAGAATTGAAGATGCTAATACACTATCCCAATCTATTCTATGAACTCTTGTGACTTAACTTGTATTGATAAACCATTATAGATGTTTGTATTACTTGTAAATAGGCAATACCAATTATGTATGTACATAAGAATCAGAGGCAATATAATAATATAGTGTGTATTTAAGGTGTTGTGATGAATAAGGTCTAAATTCTAAATTACAAAGTGGTTAGAATTACAGTTACATATGTAAGTATTACTTCATTAATTTTTAAATTATACACTTATTGACGTTGTTATTTGCGTATCTTTTAGGTTGTACCCTTAAAGTAAAATTTGCAACATTTTAAATCCCGAGGGTAACCATTGCACAACCATTATACATAAGAATCTCCAAACTGTTGTAATTCTGCCTTATCGATGAAATGCTCGGCGGGTCATACAATTTACACGATTTCGAATTGCGAACACAACAGGCAACCAAACATAATGATAGAAGGAGCGATACAAGAGCAACGAACATGCAATAATCCTACTTAGTGATTCGAATAGTAACACGACTCCACAAATTAGTATTAACAATCCGTAGACTCCAAAAGTTCCTGCTAATACATACGTTAAGTCTAAGGCTACTTCCCTCTTTGGCTCCTCTTTTGTTTGTAAGTCTTTTGCAATATACCTCAAGTTCTCAGCTTTGGCCATACCCAACCAGTATTGAATAATGCCTGAGCCCATGATACCTAAACTTCGACGGAGCAAGCGTTCTCCATCATCGAAATAGAAAGAATTACTATCCTTGCGTTTTCGATATGTGGATCCAATACCATCTTCTAGAATTGACTCTTTCCCTAAATATATTTTCTTTTCAGGATACAGCAAATTTAAATTCGAGAACAACTTATTAAGATCCTCAGTTGGTGCCATATAAACAGAATGGTCACATCTGAGTATTTCATCCTTAATCGTACGAACCTTTGCAAAAGACATGTCTTGTGATTTAAATCTACCAATCATTTGATTCATAAAGTTTACACGCTTCTCCAAGACAGTAATCTTCGAGCGGTTGAGTTTGACTGCATTCCTGGCTGAATCTAAACGGATTACCATTTGTTCATGTTTTCTTCTTAGTTTTCTACCAAGAATTGAGTTGAGGATTACGGATTTGTACTGATCACAATTTTTTCCTTCGTTGAAACAATTCGCCAAATATGTTAGCGCGAAAATATCATCCGAGCTAGGAATAATGGTCATGCCATGTGTCAGTAAGTCTGTAAATGTCGCCAGATTGCTCCACTGAATGGGTGCCATTAGTTTTGTTGTTACCACACCTTTGTACCCATTTGTAATCACGATGCTCATCAGAAGAAATGGACCAAGAAACAATGTCAACGCGATGGAGCTACGCAATCGCGCATATTTTATTTGCGGTGAGTCTTCGAAGATCAACGTAAGAGCCATTGATACAACAAAATTTACTCCAGTGATGGAATAGAATATTATGTCATAAAGCATGAATGACATTCCAAACAGAATGACGAGCAGAACGATAATGCATATCCATACCTCTAGTTCGTAGGGTGACGTGAAGGATGTGAATAAAATTCGATTTCCTATATATCCGGCACAAGTCAGGAAGTTGTATCCAGATGAATCATAAGTAATTGTGACTTCGGAGGTGTTGAGCTGAAAATTGTCTGACACCCAAACGACGGGGTCAGCCGAACGTAAGCTTGTCAACATTTCGCATTTCTCGAATGCACTGATCATTATTATCGTCGTATTTGGTGTAATACTTGCTGTGAGCGACATGACAATCAGGATGATTGGTGGCTTCTTCATTCTTCTGATTTCGGGGGCCGTTGGTGCTTGCCCACAATAGGAATACTTAGACGCTTCTTTAGTGGGCATGTATAACCAAGTCGGACTCTTGCATTTTTCCTCTGTTCGTTTGGATATTACATAGTTTATTTTCTCCATAGAGTAATGCTCGAGTCGCATCTCAAAAGACATATCACATGGGTGTACAATCAAAATATGAGCGAGTGACGTCCCGATCCGAAAAATTATAATCGGAGGGACAAATGTACTATACCTTGTAGGAATCGTCGCCAAGATTTCGGGTGGTAGTGGCACAGGTTCGTCTTTGTTTGACTTCAAAACACAGATGACATGAGTGTTCACATAAACTGTTTCTTGGTATGTGACTGAATTATTACCTAATCCCCAGTAGTAATTGTACATCTCGTGTGATGACAATATTTCGGATTTAGATTTTGGAAAAATTAGTATCATCAGACCCGACAAATATTTTCCCAAATGCAGTTTCTTTCGTGTGTCTTCAACTTTGCACGAAATAATGTTATTTTTTGTATACTTCCCACAATCCGATTTTGCTAAGGTTGACAATGATAGTGTGACTGGTTTTATAGGTTCGATTATATCGATATTTTCAAAAAGTATCAGTTGGACGAGTCGACGGTTGTAGTTTCTCATGAACAAATTTGTATCAACTGGTTTGAAATTTATAGGTGGATATGCAAACGAAAAGAGGGGAAGGAGGATGATCAGCAAATTGGAAATGTAGTGCATGATCACTTAACTGTTGAGCTAGAAAACTCTGAAATACTCGTCTGACAAAGACTGACACCAATGTACTATACGAGTAACTTTTGGAGGTCACTTCTCGAGTCGTGTCAATCGCGTGGGGTAAATGTTGTAAATGGTTTAGTTATGAAATTGGTTTTCTCAAGGTTTTAGAGTATTATGGTCCTTGGAGTATCGCTCTTAAATACTGCAATGCAGTTCAGTCGAAATTTTCTTTCACGTCAATGCAAGGTTTGACACGAAATGTCAGAATATTATTTACATGATTGATTACAGGCAGCAGACAGGGAGTATATAAATCGTGATCATTCCATTTCGGTCCCTTGGCAATACTTCTGCAACATGAAAGCCATCGGGTGAAAACCAATCTCCGTATTTCCTATTCTCTCATGTGAAGTCTATTATTCTTTAGACGGAAAAATAAATGGATTTTAAAATGGCTAACTCAACCTATTCTTTGTGCATGAGCAATCTATATGTGAACTAATCAATCATTTAAAATATATGTTTTTTTGACATTGTATGGATGCAGTAAAAATACGGGATACAATTCTATGTTTTAACAGTTTTTTACAATAAAAATCAACGTGTATATGTATTATATTTATTGCGAAAGACTGAAAGTCTGAGCTATACATTTGTTATTCTTTGGAGTGATTTTTAGTTTACAATGCTCTTTACACACAAGTAAAGGAAATGAAGGGATTTTTACTTGGCTGACTCAGTCCATCTTGCAATATTTATTTTTACTTTTGGCTATTTCAAAGGCTAAGACTACTGATGGAGTTTTTTCTCGTTTTCATATAGTTTACACAAAATTCAAACAGAATTTCTTATGCGTATTTGCATATTACATACAGGCCTAGCATATTTGAAAGAAATCAATAGGAACATGTAAAAAGTGCGTGTCTCAGGTATTTACATTAATTTTACATAATTTGCACAACAACAGAATGTATGAGAGCGACTATGGACGCCTTCCTCCTCTTGAAGAATTCTCTGGATGGCGTGATAACATCGGGCGAGACGGAACTACTGGTTTCCCAGCTTGATTCTCTTCATCATCTTGGGTCGGAGGCCATGGACGAAGACACCCACCTGCTAATGTAGTACCAATCCCGTAGAGTCGATTCGTAATCCCTGAAAAATAATTCTGAAGATCTGTGTTGGGTAAATTATAGTACAAGTAAACCCCATAACCATCATTGACTGTTCTCGTGGCCAAATTCTGTGCCGTAGTAGCACTCGTGACGACGACATTCACAGCTGCAGGTCCAAGTTGATCTGCTGATAGTCCTGGAACATTTGGAACAGAATAAGAACCATAGATGGCATTCCAACTGTAATCCAGAAAAGTCCCAGCTATCATTCCATCATAAGTCAATCTAGAAGCAGCTGGTCCATAGAAATAAAATGAAATGATTTTGTCTGGGATAAGACTCCTTAGTTCTCTCAAGAGAAGAATGAATGAAGATGGATTTGGTTGACCAGTCCCATTATTCCCATATCCAGCATATTCATCATCAAAATCAATTCCGTCCAATCCATACTGATTAACTGTACCAGCCAATTGGAGTGCGAAGTCACGGGCGGAGTCTTGACTTTGAAAATTACATATCCCAGCTCCTTGATGATTTCCTAAGATGGAGAGAAGGACTTTGATTCCTTTGGCTTGTAAGGGACGGACGTAAATGTCAATCCCATCCAGGACTCGACGGACGTTGTCATTATGGTACAGGACAGCCCGACGTTGAGCGATGTCAAAATTAATATTGGATGCGAAAATTATTGCAATGTCAAATAATGGTTGTTGTCCAGTTGTTAGGGAATAGCAACCAATGTTGGCAAAATTTGTGTTATTGACTTCAACATACATTACACCCAGTGGGGAGTTTGCTCGACGACCGCAGGACATTTTGGACATCTGAATAAATAAAAATTGTTATTTGACACTTTATTTAGTAATTTTCTACAGACTTACACTTTTTTCCACTTCAGTCACTGTTTCCATGTTCTGTCTTCAGAATTTGCGGTTTGGTAAATTATGAACAGGAATTGATGCACGACAAATGATGTTCAACAAATTCTTGTGTAGGCTCTCGTATTTTAGAAATTGAAAGTGTGAAAATTAATACTGACTGTCAAATGAAGAGCATGAAAAATCTGTTTTTATACAAAATGTGAGGTTCACACTTCCATCAATTAAATGCGTGTATGATTATTTTGTGGGCGTTAATTACTGTTTGCTGTTTGAAACAGTAAACATGTCCTAAAATATTAAAACTCATTAGATTCCAATTACGTCGCGCCGTGATACCATTAAATACTCTTATTCAATAATTACTCTGTGATAATTCAATAGGGACATTTTTTTATGTTTTGTGTTTTCCAATCCATGCATGGAGCGTGGAGCTAATCACTTGAATAAATATTAGTCCATCCTAAATCCAAAAATACGCCTCTAATACAGGACTGGTCATATAAATATTTGCAGCTCTATAATGAAATACCTAGTATTAATATTTACATTCTATTCACATTCAAATTCACGTAAGTGTTTATTGAGTTAAATACATACACATACGAACCACAATGTAATGTAATCTAGAGTGAGTGACTGACCACATAATCCCCACTCTATTCCATTCTACACAAAATGTGAAAACTTGTAACGTAGTAGCCACTTGAACTGTTAGTGGACGGATGAGTGTAGACTATGTTTATTTTTTCACGTGTAATCCTGTGAACATTATTCACAAATGAAACATCGTTAACATAAATTAGGATATGACGACTGAATTTAGCTCATATTTTGAACTTAATATTTTAAAACAAAAATCATATTTCCTGGTTTATGTATTTGATTCCATGCTGACAGTCGGACAGATGAACAAATAGAGAATCCCAAAATTAGACTGAGTTTGTTTGATATTGAATTGTAAAACCCAAACTAATTCTAAAATCCCAGAACAGAAACACGAGAACACTCCTGTATCACCTACATGATTTAGTGCAGTCCAGTCCCAGGCGATGAGACATTCTATATCTGAATACTCACAAGGGAATGACTTGACTTGTCCACCAGGACCTGGAGTGGCCATATTTTTTCCATGTCCCCTAGCATGCCCTGAGTGATGTCTCGTCCAAATGAGATCTTTCCAAAATAGTAATTTTTGAAATTTTGTCATTGATAAGTTTACTCGTGCCGGGAGTAATGACGTGTGCATTAACCCCATTAATCGAGCCATGCAACCTATTACATTAACACTGTTAATTTTTAATGCTGTTGCATTTACTGAAATAATTCGATAACATTTAATCCGATTTTTTATGTGTACGACAATGTTGAGTATAAAACCTCAAGTCAGAACAATGCTTCCGACAAAGAGACCGCTCAGCTACTCATTCCATACCATATCAACCTCAACATATATTCTCCTTCCATGAACCCTACCATCCAAGCCATATTCAATTGAGGCATCCACCGACTACAACTGACTCAAAATCATAATCTGAAACGGCAAGGCCCAAATACTTTAAAAATCATGTCTAAATATTTTACAGTTTTTGTGGCACTATTGCTATTAGTTCTAGTGTCGATGGTTTTGGGAGACAAAGATGATTATGACATTTGTAGACTCCTTGCATGTGGTATGTAGAAAAAAAATGCGTACATTTCAATAAAATCAAGTTTCTGAAGTAGTTAGCGAAACCACCCAGGCTGCTCACACTTCACTCTAATACGAAGTCTGTGTATAACCACGTGAATACAATAATATACTTTCGCTTTCATTTCTTCTTGTTTTAATTTGTGGGATGGATGAATTTTATTAAGCACACTACAGTACTTATTTATAATACTGATGCTTGTCCCTTGTTCCCAAATTAAACGAAAAGAACACGAGAGACGAGTGAAGAGAAAATTATATTAAATAATAATATTTTATTTTCTACACAAAAATATTAACAAGTGTATACGTGGAGTGTGTGTGTGGTGGATGCTGGAGTGTAACTGGAGAGCTGGAAAGAAACGCCAACTCACGAAGGCTTGAGAGTAAATT
>JAQGCB010002977.1:0-10518 GCA_034698835.1 Protaphorura tricampata | reverse complement strand
TTTGTGTTCATTGCGTTGGTAGGTCGGTCCCGACCCGATTGGGGGGTCGGTCCGGACCCGAATTGTTTGTTCAACCCACGGTTGAACTGGGGTGGTCGGCTGATGCGACCCACGGATGATCCTGAAAAGGACCCACCCAGAGAGACTGCTGACTCTGGGGACTCCAGTTATTGATTCTGGAGCCGTGCGGGGGGCCGTCTGATACGACCCGGTGTCCTGAGGAGGACTGGAATTTGAATAGGCTGTGGTAGAGGAGTGATTCCTCTTACTCCCATCACGTGGTGAGGGAGTTGTTGATTTTGGGATGGGGTCGGAGCAGGATACCTGATGAGTCCTGACGACCAATTTGAATTTGGAAAAGGGGGGGGTGAATCTGAAGAGATTCACCAGTGCTCATCCACCCAAACTGAGTGTTGACGTCGACGGGGGGCGTCTGTGGAATCTTGGGGTCGCTATATGGCTTGAAGATCAAGCCAGAATTTGGGGTAGGATCAGTGCTGGATTGATGAGGGAGCCGTGGGGGTTATGCAGACCTTCCACGAAGAGACCCGCTTGTACTCTTCCTCTTGAGTCTCTGACTGACTGTACACCACTCTAAAATGTCCAAAGACACGTACCGTTGGGAATTGACCGGTTGGTGACCTTGGTCCGGATGGTGCTGAGGAGCATGACACTTTTCTTGCTTGGATGGGTGTGCAGTGAGGAGTTGACGACTGGGATGAGAGCCACCGCTGCGGATGGGCTGGGGGGCGTCTCACTGCGTTGAGGATTTTCAACGTGTAGACGGGCGTGCGGTCTCTTGTGACATATGTGACTGGATCACTGGTCACTGGATATTTTTCTGCACGGTCACTGTGGGTAGAAAACTGTCAAATGTTCACAACAGTGGGTGAAGACCCAAAAATGTTCACAAATACAGGTGAAAAGAAAATGTTTTGTCCCACGGCACTGCACTGTCACCCTTGGGTGGATTACACAAAAACAATGTCAAATGTGGGTAAAGAACCCACACTGTTCACTGACCGCTAATGGGTCAAAAGTCACAAAATGGTGCAACAAATGCCCAATGTCAAAAATGGGCAAGTAGTGCCCAAATACGAAAATGAATTTACCCAAATTTGAAAAAAATGTCGGAACCGGTCTCCTTGCTGAGGAGAACTCCGAATTCCTTTTATTGTTTTTCTTGTCCTTGATGAGGACACTAATTGTGACTACTGAATAAACTGCACGCAACACTCAAATCAAATTTGTTGGGATTTATTCAATAGCACTGAAAGGGATTTTGGCTGCACTACGGACTCAACCTCATGGCTTGAGTCCCACATAGCGAGTGTGGAGGATTGGGAAGATGGAAACGGGAGAAAGGAAAGAAAGTCCCTAGTCGGTGGGAAGTATGGTATTGATTGACTTTACGCCCACCATGGGGCGTAAAGTGTCTAATCTGTGTAAATAGGAAATCGGAAGATTCAATTAGCCCCAATAATGATAACAAATGAATGACAAATGATCATAAATAACAAATGACAATAAATGATAATCAATGTAACGCAATCAGTCATAAATCTAATAAACACAGAAAAGTTCCATAAACAACCTAGAAACCATTATCAGTGTTTCGGATTTTTGCATTTTTCAGAAGTCGATGAAATTGAAAAGTGAAAGATTTGCAAAATATTGCAAAATTTGCAGGGCATGCATCCTGTATTGGCGTCGAAAAACAAGGATGTACGGCTTACCCCATTTTGACCAATTTTCTTTATTTTGCAAATTTTTCATTTTTCTCTTTCAAGACCCCCTTGAAATATTTGCAATTTTGCAGTGAAAAATAATGAAATATTTCACCCCTTGAAAGATATCCGAAACCGTGACCATTATGTGTGTATGTCCGAGGTCCGGTCCGACTGCCAGAATCCTTGAGTACCAAGTAGTGGGTCATACTGTTCGACTAATGAAGAAAGTAATCTCATAGAGTGCAATTTTAAATATTTTACATTTGTATTGAAATTCAATTTGTTCAAAAGAAATGGGAAAGAAAATGTCGAACAGAAGCTAACGTTTTTAAATTCCGCAATAGAAAGAATATATCTCAGTAGTTCAGTTAACTGTAACGATATCCAGTTTGCCTGCACCCATGTTTTCAATTGTTTTCAATCAAAGATAATGAGAAGTTGGCAGAAGCCAAAAAAACAATTATAAACTTGGCTTGCAAATGCAGTAAGTGCAGTAGGCAGGCAGTGTAGTAGTAAAAGGCATGTCTTAAATATTGTGCTGATGTCCAACAATGCGTCATTTATTGCGGTGGATGAAATTGGTTACAAATCAAAAATGTTTAATTAACACAATAATTAACAATTATGAATGCATGATGTCAATTAAGTAATTAATTTATTGCACACAATTAGTTTTAGTCATTTTGAGTGCCACTGTTTATAATTTATCGGCTTATTAATAATAAAACAGTTTACTTAAGGGATAGTCTGTTTTCAACAACAAAATCTTTTTTAAAAGAATGATTTATGTAGGTGAATGAGTATCATTTTCCTTAGAATGATAGAAACAAAGATAGGAGTCTGTAAGAAGTGTCTCCAACTCAGGGGGCACAGTCCGCATCATTTGTTTAACGTGAAGTTGAGGTGATTCCTTCCCCAAATCATTCAACCAACTCCCCATTTCTGGCGAAAATTTGATCTAAAAATATGTAGATCGGAGTATTAAATAAAACATAATTATGTATAAAATTCATACAAAGTTATATTTTGAAAACTAATGTATTTACCTGTGGAATGTAGTGTTTCGTTTCAGTGCCATCTGAATTTTGAATTCTGTCCGCCATTGAGTCAAAAAATACCCAAGGAGCCAATGGATCTTTTCCACACTTGACAAAACTCGTAAAATGGCATCCATCAATACAAATCACAGCAAATAAATCCATTGTCATCGGATCGGATCGAACCCCTAACTTTGGCTTAGTGTCCTGGACGAGATGAGTGACATCTATTGTTAGATTTGGAAGAATTTCATCATACATTTTGTATGTATTTGAAATCGGCATTTGAAGAATTAAGGCTGGACTCGGGATTTTATTAAATTTGAGACTTTGCGTGGTCAAACTATTTTGAAGGAGTTGTTGAACGGATGATACTTTATTCTGTGACTCAGAATTTAGAGCTAAAGTTTGATGAAAATAATCATCTACTCCACTCGACAATGAAATGAACCCGTCCATGCGTAAAACATCATGAAAAAGTAATTGAAGGAACTCCATTGGGTCTGAAAATTTAAAAATCTAATTTATATTCATGTTTCTGAATGTATAATTAAACTATTTTATAATTAGCTTAATTATTTAAATTACTTACCATATTCTTCTGTCAATAATTTTTTATCCAAATGAGACATTTTATTTCGAAGTTTCATCACATTCTCAGCAGAAACATACAAATGTTTCCTGAGTGGGTTCACAATTTCATCCCGTAAAATTGTTTTGACGTCGTCTTCCAATTTATTCTCTTTAAAATATTCCGCTCTGCATCTTCTGCAGTCAGAGGCCATACAATGGACGAAGGTAGTGGCTCTTGGTTCATTCTGACCAACCTAATGAGAAACAATTATTATTATAGAATGTACGAATTATTATGGTGACCCTTGACGTTTTAAAATATAAGAATACTTGGCAATTGGCTATGAACGAGCAATAAGAATACAAAGTCAAATTATTAGGTTTAAGTCATTATGTGAAATAAATATAAAGATAACTTGATAACTTTCAAAATATAGTTACCGGGAAAAAAATCTTAAGGCCATAATCGAACCAGAGTAAGAGCCGTTCTTTTACAATTTTCCAAATTCCAATTGGACTTACAGTGTCTTTATCTTCAAAATTATTCCGAGTAAATTATTTAGGTAAGTTCGTTCTTCTCTCACATTTTTTCCGGGTGTTCAAATATTATAATTACTAGTAAATCCCGTCGTAAAAATTTTACGAAATGAGTGTCTGGAATGTAAAGCAGTGAGCTCGAGTTAGTTCCTCTTGCAACGGCTTTGCCGTTGCGGCGGTGAAACCGTCTGATCTCACGTGCGCCATCCAGCGGCCATCCAGTAAACTAACTAACCCGTCGCGGGTGAACTGAATGAGAGAGAGCCATTCCTACATCAACCCGTGCAGTAGCACCAGTGTGAAAAAAAGAGAAGGGAGTTTTTTTTACATAGTCTAGCATGAGGAGTCAGTCAGTCAGTCATATCCCCCCATACCGGACACAGGCAGTCACACGACACTGAACTATATACTACGATTCCCACGCTAGTCTCAACTTGTCAGTGTCTCACTTTTAAAAAAGTTTCACGCTTTCCTTGCTTGTCAATAAAAACTGAAAGAATTTAAAATGGAATTTTGGATCTGGTCTGGATCTGGATATGGTATATGGAAATATACTTCGGGTTTGAATAGAACCCATGTGGCAATTACAGCCCGAGTTTGTTCACAGCCAGGTGTCCTGATTATCTCACATTTTCAAAAAAAAACAAAGTTTATTAAACCTCGGTTGGGAATTGGGAATACGGGAATACCCCGGCCGCGGTCACAAATACACCTCCGAGGTCATGTGATGTCATGTCATGTGTGTTCCTTTCAATTAGATGCCTACATTCCATTCGATCATTTACGGTGTCCTGATTTTTATTGATAGTTATGTGCCCCACATAAACCTATGAATCACTATATATACAGGGTGGCCCATAACCAAGTACCTTTTAATCATAATTTCTTTAATTTAAGGAAATTAAAAAAAGCGAGATTCAATTTAATTACACGAAGAATGAGCCATGTATCATTGTGCTGCGATGCGCGCCGCGCGCGCTCTCAAGGGTTAATATTAACTTTTGTATAGAAACCTTTTGTATAGTGTATATGGTTTGTAATGTGAAATCTGTTGACAATTAAATAAAGTTCTCAATCAAAGCAAATCAAATTGTATCAAGACCTGATTAGCTAAAAAATAAGTCTCTCCCCATTTTAGGACGTGACGAGTTTCACCATTACGACAGAGGACTCCATGAATATTACAGGTGTGCGGAGTGTTTGTTTACATTAAGTTGTGTACATTAAATGCATTCTTATAAGTACATTTTGAAAAGGAAAAGGAAATGACAAAAGCCTGATTATCTCATATAGAAAGTGGTTTGAGGTCAAATGCTCTCATTGCTTAACCTATTCATTGCGGATATCTCATATATATAATCTGACTTTCCATACATTAGCTTGATATTATGAGCATGCAAGAGATTTGTTACAGTCGAATTTCATAATCGGTGATAATTGTGTTCGCCCTTTGGAGGGTTGGGGCCCAGTGGGCCATACAGGAACTCTTGTATGGACCAAAGAGAATACCATCAAGTTTAGTACTCCGTCTAAAGTATAGAGAGAACATTAGGTATATCCCGTGGAGTCCAAATGCTCTGCACTCTCCTGCAAAAAAAACTTGAAGACTTGGGGTCTCAGACGTGAGATAGATGTTAGGTGGCATTACTTTTCAAATCGATTTCAATCGATATCGCCATGGCGATTGGTGATCGATATCGCTATGGCGATTGGTGATCAGTATGGTCATGGCGATTGTGATGGGTATCGCCATTGTAGTGATGGAGTTGGCATGGTGATTGGGACTTGTAGTGGGTTGTCTATGTCAACGTTCGTAGGTACATGGTCATTGAGTTGGAATTTGTAGTGTGGTTTTGGTTGAGATTGTAGTGGTGGTGGGATTGGGTCTGGTTGGGGACTGGTGTAGGTGGTTGGGATGGGGATGGTTGAGATAGCATGGCTAGTTGTGGCGGCGGCTTGGTGGATGGGCTGGTTGGGCGCGGGCTTGAGTTGTGTATGGAAGTGAAAGCGGGTAAATTCGGTTTTCCCACGGTCCATGGGCGGACCTTGATCTGTGGCTACGTAGCGAAGAGATTGAGTCTGACATGGGTGAAAAAAAATATTTTTTTCTACACGTCGACTTTTTATTTCGTATACCACTGAATTGTGGTACTACGACTACTGATGTACTGTGGTACGACTACTACTGATGCATGGATTGAATCGGAGGAGGACTCAGTCCATCCTATTGTGTTCTCATGATGATTTCTCACCAACGAATGCAGGGAGAAATGAGGAATGTGACTAGACCGATCCCACTCAATTACATACGTAGATATTGTACAACACGACTACTACCATACAAAAGTGAATCCTCCAAATTCTGGTACGGCGACTGTAAATGGGCAAAGTCAAATTGAAAATTTTGTAGTGGACAGATGTGCAAGTGTCCATTCACTCTGCTTTCACCCCCGTCGCTACTCTGTATAATCAGGCAATTTACCCGGGTACTTTAATTAGTACAAGGAAGGATCCCGGTCAGAAAATAAAATTGAACGTGTGCACATTTGAATTTGAATGGACAATGAGAATTGTACACAATTGTTACTCTAGAGTTTTTACCCGCTTTCTCTTATGCAAGAGTCCAAACTGACCATGTCATTGGTCATTGTAATAGGTGGGCCCTTGCCCTTTGCCCATGCATGTAAACGTAAATGTGCTTGGCACAATATTAGTGAGTGAGTATGAGGGGGCATTAGATGCAAAATTGTAGTAGTGTGCATTATATATGTCGCGAGCCGGTAATGAATTTATGACCTTGGCAAGGTATGCGGGGCGATTTCCGTCAAAACTAGCAGTCTCAGCTCTGAGTCAGGCGTAAGTGCAAATGAAGTGGACTCAGACATTGTGTTCATAGTGAAATAATTTTTATTTACATCAATGCATTTACAATTACATACATCTAACCTTAATTGCATGTAACTCTAAACTAGTTCTAGAATCGACCGTCAAGGGGAGTGGTTCAAACTTTTCGTCCAAAATTCTAATTTTTATACTGTCGAGCACATCCAGGTGTGCTGGTACTGGCAAATATAAAATCGGGTCAAATTTAACGACCGTTAGTTTACCAAAGGTTGTAGGCATTAGAAACATTCTTAGGGCTGGGAACAGTCGCCCGTTTAATTGTTGCCATGGTTCCACCGCACTACACTCGATTATAACAAGTTTGGCTGGGGTAGTGTTAAAGTTTATAGTTGCATGTGTTGACAAACTAATATGAGGACAATTGAAAATGTATTTATATGGGGTTGGTACCCCAAACGTTTCCCCTAGGAATTGTGACAAATGAACGCTATATGAACCATCCCCCTTATCAAAATATTCAAACGTTTTATGGTCATAACTAAATTGCAAATCAAATTGAGATATGGCACTGTTTATATTAGTTACTAGTGCTTCAACTGTCTTTGTATCAGGCTCTTGCACAGTCACTTTCTGTTGTTCGTCCTTTATAAATGAGATTTGGAATTTGGAATTGACATCAATATCATCAAATGCGTCTTGGTCAAGTTCATATTTACATTCGGTTTTGCCGTGCGGATAGCTGATGTCTTCAAGTCCCAGCGAAATTCGAAACGACTCTGGACTAAATTTAATTAATCTATCGGTCTCTTGGTTATTAATTATTAATGCCTTGGTCTTTTCGGTAATATTTATAGTCAATACTAATTTCTTTCCAAATTCCTTGAGCAGCAGATTCACTTTTGTTGTAAACAACATTATTATTTGATTTTGGTTTGCCTTTTTCGCATCTACCACTTCTTCAAGATGTCGGTCGACTTGGATTTTGCAATCTTCTGGCGTGCTAAAAATCTTTTCTCGCTTTTTCAGTTCAGGGGTGAAACCAATTTGCGAAATTCCGAGCTCCAGAGTTGATCCGCGGTCATTTGATATTGAAGATATAAGCCGATTACTAAAATTCCCACTAGTATTTTGAGGATAGTAATTACCAAAAGCATCGCTGGATAACACGATTTGCTGCGAATATGTATGGCATTCTACATGGCTAAATGTGTGTGCCATTTTTATTTGAACGTGAGCGTATTCCCACCTATATTCAAATATTCAGTCTAAGCACAATTGCAAAAATCAAATGTTTGTTAATTTCTTACCATACGATGTGTTCAAAGGTATCTGGACACCAATTTCTCGCTAGGAATAGGACTCAATTGCTGTGACTTCTCCGTCCTCAACCTAACAATCTTTGGAACTGCTTTCAGAAGTTTTGGAGTTTGTTTTGCAGCCCCAGTTGATGCAACGTTAACCAAATTGGTTTGACCATATGAGGGGTCAAATGCGTGTTCACTTTTTCCACCACCAGTCTGTATAAGTACCAGCTTTTCTGTTTTA
Source organism: Protaphorura tricampata (assembly GCA_034698835.1). Classification (NCBI taxonomy): domain Eukaryota; kingdom Metazoa; phylum Arthropoda; class Collembola; order Poduromorpha; family Onychiuridae; genus Protaphorura; species Protaphorura tricampata. Next base: position 2,252 of record JAQGCB010002977.1, on the reverse strand, counting down.
TCCACACCTTTGGTCACTTTTTTTGCAACTTTTTGTTTCTTTGGCAATCCAGATCCAGATTGACCTCTCATCTAATTTAAATTTATTGATAGTGATTAACTATTACCAATTGTATTAAATAGTTCGGTTAGGCGTACCTGAGTGTGAACAGTATCAAAATGCCGTTTTAAACTGTCTATCCTCGAGAAGCTCTTTTTGCAGTCTTTGCAATCCATCACGAACCCAAACTAACACTGAGCCTCTCCTGATATTCCAGCCAATATATGAATAATTGTGGCGATGTGGTGGCGGTGGTGGTGGTGGAAGGGGCAGTGTTGTGGTGGTGACTCACTCATTTAGTGTAGCCACAACCCATGAAACATTTGTAAACGACAAAAACGTTTCGACTATTCCAGATGAGTCATAAACTCAAAACGTTTTCATTGGATAAGATGAGTCATACGAGTAGGACAAGAACGTTTTGACTGGTTTTGTGTGCATTGATTCAAGATAAGCAAAACATTTTACCAGATAAGACGTTAAGTTTCCGGCTTTCCGTGGGCAGTTGAGTACACGGGTTTGTAGTAAATAGACGTAAAAACGTTCACGCCCGGCCAGAACACACTTTGGCCATAAATGGCCCAGTCTACGACATACCAGGGCTCTGCCCCTGGTATGAGATCAATCCTGGACATATTTTCATTACCTCCAACAGACACAAGTGTCGTGGCCAGTAACTACCTTTCTTTTAATCCGACATCGGATATAAAACAAGAATTTGGATCGGTCCAGTTTGTTGTGCCACCCACATCAACCCAATACATCGACCTAAACTCCACTATGCTGTACATACAGGCCAAAATCGTGCAATCCGATGGAACGGCACTTGCCGACACGGACATTGTCTGCCCATCAAACATGTTCTTTTACAGCATGTGGAAATATTGCACAGTGTCGGTGAATGGAACTGTCGTAAATGATGTGCAATCCTACCCTTATTCGGCGGCTATTCCAACTTTGCTGGTTAACGGTCAGGGGCAAAAGGAATCTGAATTGACATCAATCTTGTATTACAAGGACACGACGCCAGACAATTTTGACAAAACCCAGAACGCCGGGTTCAAGAAGCGTCTCGACCTCTCAAAAAATTCAGCGGTCTTTGACATGGTTGGCCCAATCTCGACTGGATTATGCCAACAAAAACGATACTTGCCCACAAACTGTAGTGTCCGGATTGAGTTTGTACGTCAAGCACCAGAATTTTGCCTAGACTGTGCCTCTACTACAAAACAGTACAAGGTGGTACTTGAACAAGCCATCTTGCAAGTCAAAATGCATGGAATTAGCCAAGCAGTCCTTTCAAAGCACAACCAACTATTTGCAAAAGCAGCTCAATATCCGTTCAGATCGACCGTTGTCAGATCAAACCAGATTGCAACTGGGAGCAAATCCTTTGTCAGTGAGGCCATCTTTGTGGGCAAGGTACCACAAACAATTGTTCTAGGATTGCTGGATGCAAACGCATTTAATGGGCAATTGAACAAGAATTATCTAAATTTTCAACCACACGATCTCGAGTCGATGACAGTTAGTTGCGACAACGAGACTCTCTTGTATCGCTCACTGGAATTTAATTTTGGATCAAATTTGTACATGATGGGCTACCAGACTCTTTTTAACGCAATTGGCAGTTCCGACGGCAATTTTATCAGCCGTGAGGAATATTCAAATGGAAACTGCCTATTCTTGATCAACTTATTGCCATCTACAATTGGAAGCGAGTTTAACCCCATGAAGTCTGGACAACTAAAGGCAAGCCCACCTATATTGTGTAATTCATGTGCAAACATTAATTCATTTTAAGTCAAAGTCTAAGTCTCTATTTTTTATTGCAGGTCGAACTCAAATTTAAAAACGCTCTACCAAGCTCATTAACACTCGTGGTTTTGGCGTCGTCCCAAAATCTCATGGAGCTTGACCAGTATCGAAATGTGTACATGCCTTAGTGGACGGGCTTTCACCTGGGAGGAGTTCCATTGGCCAATTGCCGTATTCCAACCGGTGGATTATTGCATACTACAATTAATACAAGAATAACATGTCTGAATATGTGTAATTGCAAAATGGCAAAATAAAAGATTTTAAAATGTAAAAGTGTGGGTGAAATATTTCATTTCATGGTATACAAAAATAATACACCAGGTGTGGGATTCGAACCCACGCCCTCATTTGAGGAGCAGTGCTTAAAACCGCCGCCTTAGACCCCTCGGCCA
>JAQGCB010002976.1:0-10521 GCA_034698835.1 Protaphorura tricampata | reverse complement strand
GGAATCAGCATATTTCAATTAACTACTCCACCGAGTTTCATAATTTTCTGAAACTTACAGTTCGCAATGCTCCATTGTCAGTAACCCTCGTCTCAATTAATTGCAGAGAAACAGAGTATTTCGCAATTCGGAATTTAACCGGATTCTTACTCTGGAAAATTACCGGAGTGGTAACAAAAAATAATGAGCTATAATTTGAAATAATGAACAAGTGCCTGACAGTAATTATAGTTGGTTTGGTAATATGATTTGCAGTTTTATTTAATTGGCTAAGAAGGCACGGATAATTAAAAAAAAATACTTCTTTGCCTCCCAGTAGCACCATATTAATAATTTACAATCTTACTCAACTTCTCCAACTTCCGAATCACGGTGCCAATTATGTCGCAACAATGTCTACTAGTTATGTACATGAAGACGAGAATGAGCAACTCAAAGACATTTGTTAATTTATATACCATTCCCATTCCCAGTCACATTTCAAATTTCTTAAGTGACGTGTTGGATCAATATGTAGTAGGGAGAAAGTTCTAAGATACAGTTCATATTAATCGGGTGGAAAAAGAACACTTCCAAAGAATATTATGGGATAAATGATCAATGGAAATCTTCAATTTTGTCCTTATAGCCAATTTAAGGATCTTAAAATCTTTAAAAAATTCTGCAGCGAAATTACTGGGCTACAGGTATGTCCCTCGAAGGTTGTCGAATCGGGGAGAGTGAATTAATTAGTTTCGTCCCTCCGTGCATAACTGACGTCACATTTATTCATCTGACAACATATTTCGTGTCCTGTCAGCTATGATATCATTCGTACATTGAAAGGGAATACTTCAGTATATATAAACGTAGTTGATCTTCGAAAATAAGAAAGACATATATTATGGTCTTTCATAGTACCAGTACATAGTGTACAATGGGATATAGAAATAAAGTATTACCAAATCTGGTGTTCAAGGAGATCATGTTATTCAGTAGCTCTGCTACCGTACCGATGCTCCAAGTGGCCGTCATATGATTAACAAATATTCCTCCACGAATGAGAATGAGAAGTCCATGGATTACACAATCGCCAAACTGTTTTGTTTCTTTAAACTGCCTCAGCGTTACCGGAAACCGAGCAATTACGAAGACCAAGTAGCAGATTGAAAAACAGGTTCGAGCTAACAGAAATGGTCGCTTCCATTTGGATTTAGTTCTCTGCATTGGACGATCAGTATTTTCTTTGAAGTCAAGGTCCACCCAGCCATATCGACAAACTATTCTAAGAAAATTCTTAATTGTGTACAACTCGGTCTCTGTTAACATGTTGAACTTTGTGACTAGTAATCCTGAGTATTCCGAGGTGATAGTGTTTAGCTGACTGCTAAACACAGCCGATCCACAAGTGCTTAAATACCCCTCGTTCTGATAAGGGTAGAGGAACGTTGGAGTTGCAGTAACGCTAGGTAATTAAGTGGTAACGGAACAAAATTTTCACTGACACAACCATTATTAAAAACTGGCCAATTAAAATTGATGATCCAATTCAAGGCAACTGTAAATATACGAACAACGTCGGTAATTAATGGTCGTCTGGCAGCATAATATTAGGTCTCAAGTTTCAATTGATTTTTTTCAGTGTCTTTTTAGGGGCGTGATGCTTAGAACCAAACATTTATTAAAATTTTGCGATATACTGTTCTGTTGATTATTGGGTCTCGTACAAGTAATTCCATGGAACCAGAGCATTGTGCCATTTGAAATAATTCTAGGTATCCCGTAACAAGAAATTAAATTCGTTGCTCGTAGGAATTTATTATGCATTGTCCCATTATGAAATGCAAAACCCAGCTATAAAGACTTTCACATTTATGGACACTCGTTACAATTACAGAATATAGGGAACCCCGTAAGTAGATGTGATCATCAATGTAAAGGGAATAATAAAACCACGCAAGCGTGGAACCATTATTCAATATGAGCACGAGTGTTTAGTTTACCGGTTTCTAATTTCCAGTTCTTTGTAACTTAAAGTAATGCACGTTTCAATTAAAAGAAATACTGATTGTTAGCGGGATACTTAAGCCGAGGCTCCTGTCACGGCGCAGAACAGCACACACACACACACCCCGTCGGAAAAGGTTTGTATACAGGCCTTATAAAGTGCTGTGTACAATTGCTTTGGTTGAATTTTGGTGCATTTTTGTACACATCACAGTAGACAAGACCTGCTTTAAATGATAAGTTATACATGGCGCATTGTTTCTTAGCGCTTCTATACAACTGATTGGACACAATTAGTCGATCCATCCTATACAACAGGTTGGACATGAAAAAGCTGTGTCAACTGGATCTTGTAAGACTCATTGTACAAGATATTAGCCGAGTTCAAAAAAGAGACTCTCTGAACTGGTTGGATGCTACCTTATGTTATAAATTTCTTTTCCATCCTCAAGGAGTCGAACCTATGCTTACCTGTATTTTATATCTGAGTCTGTGTACACTTCGCTACCTAGACTATACTGCGTATTGAGAAGAACGAAGGGACACACGTTTAACTTGACCGCAATTTCCCCGTGTCAGAATACATATGTATTTAATAAAATATGTAGGAGAAGTAACTTGCCCACTGCACTGCCTCCATCCAAACACAATGTACTAACATTCAACTCCAAAAATAAGTATTATGGAATAGATATTGTCAAAGTGTATGAATTTGATGGAACTGATTCAAATCAGTATGCTCGAATTCATATGCAGTGTCAAAACCAAAACCAAATATTTCTCCGTCCTAAATTCCACATTTCTAACTTGAAATGACCATTTTATTCTGAAAACTGTGCGTCTTATGAGCTATGTCCGACAGTGTGTGCGTTTCCCACTGACTGATGGCAATAAAAATGTAAACCCAAGTATCAGCAAATGACAATTCAAGATTCCATTTTTCTCAAGACGATGCAAGAATTCTCAATATACAATATATGTAAAATTATTTGAAATCTGCTGAAATTAAAACTTCAATTTGTTTGTAATTTTCCAATATTTGGGTTTACATTCGTATTGTAAAGGATGCGCAAATAAATTCAGAATAAAATAACCAGGTATATTATTCTTTAGGGGAAGTTAAAATCGAGGAAATTGACACAAAAAACGGTTATTCAAAGCTAATCTTTGTTAACCATTGTGCAAAGAAAATTTGGAAAGATGATTCTTGTACAGTTTATAACATTTTGTACAAAAATCAGCGTATGCCAAAATATCTTGTACAAGTATTTGGATAAAATTAGTTTGAATGGATGGATATTATCCAAGCAATAGTACAAGATATTTTTCACACTGTTATTTTTGTACAAAATGTTATAAACTGTACAAAAACTGTCTTTCCGAATTTTTTTTCCACAATGTTTTGTACAAAGTGACAATCACAACGGTCGTGTCGCTTGCATCTTGTTGAAGGAGATGGACATGATTTACTTTACACTTTCAATAGTATACAGTTTATGTACTTTTGTATACAACAGAAAGTGCAGAGAAATTTTGGACACAATCTGTATACAACTTTTTCCAACGGGACGGACGAGATAAATCCCACCACATAACACAGAACCCGGGCCGTCTGTCTTATCAGCCTAACTTTTATGAGGATTCAGGAACTAAGCCCGCGCGCATCCCCGGAATTCCACATATGCAGATCCGTTATCTCAATCTCAAATTCGCAGACTTCAACCACAATCACACATTATTTACATTCTTGTGTTCTCCGCTTTAACATTCAGTATTCTTTTTGCTACGCACTACAATACTGAGAAATAGAATTCCGTCATTCGACCACTGGATTTATATTAAACCAGAGATAGTAGGCAAAATCCTCATCTAGAGGTAAAAACACTGCGATGGAATTCTGATGGTAAATGTACGGGGTTGCATGGAAGGGAACCATACACCATGGACAGAGAGATTGAAGCATTGACCACCTGACCACTCTGACCCCCAATGGACTTTTCAATTTGGATTCTGTTCTCTGGAAAGGACGATCAGTATTTACCTTAAACTCAACTTCAACCAAACCATATTGGGAAATGATCATACATGCTGAGATAAGAGAGAGATGAGAACTGTTCGGACGCTACACACAGTACCATTAATTGATCAGTGATTGATCCTTTTATATCAAAAACAACAAACAGCGTTGAGCTGCCCTGAGGTAATGAAAGTTTTTTTTTAAAAATTTCGCTTAAACTTACGCCAATGTTGTCCATTTTGCAATAGAATTCTCATATTAGATATAAAGTGATGAATTACGACCAAATGCAATGTCTTCTGTTCATTTAAATCCTTTAGATTTACATCTGCGCCATAATCAATTAATTATTGGACACATTTTAAAATGCAATTAGGTCTCCGGAAAATTAATACAAAAATTATATTTTAACAAAATATGCTTCAAATTTTGCTACCTACCTGCAATAATTATGATTATTTTGTAAACCAAGGGCTAAACCCCAATGCAAAGGCACTACGCCTATACTAAATATACTAAATATTTTTGTTTGAATGAGTGTTAAAGATTTTTAGACTAATGGAATAAACCATTTGAGCATTTGATATTCAATTGAAGGATGTGTCAGCTATGGATTTAGTGTTTAGGTATCGGTTTCGGACCAACACGCCAGATGATCAATGGAACACTGGACTCAATCACCATTGGACTACAACTCGAAATGAGCCAAAATGGAACGCTTTCCACTCAAGATTTTGATGTGAAAGAAATTGGAGATTTCAGGGTTCGGTCTTCAGGGCTTGGGGACTCCAATTATATTGTTAATCATGTAAGCATTCAAACTAAACACGCTTACCTATTGTTGCCAATATTTTGGGTTTATGTTTGTATTGTAATATTTTCTTTTTCAGATTGGAAATACAGTCGGAGGATTTGGGAAAGGAATTCTTTTGAAATCCTTGGAAACTTTTATGGAACTTATGAACGAAGCCTTGTCTAAAGTTTCTGTAGTCACCTGAACAATTTTGTGCCTCAAAATAATTATAGACACTACTCACATACCTTCAGATTTCGAATAATAATGCGAGTTAAATTTTTATTAATGTTAAACTCTGGAAAAGAAGCAAAGAATATTCAAAAGTTGATTAGCCGTTTATCAATGCTAAAGAGCCGTAGATAGTACCATATCAGCATATTGTGGATTCTACAAAGGCGATCGGTTTTTCTCGAGTTCATTTTATTGGTTTTTAATCGACATTAACATATTGCGCCCTTTGTTAAATAAGGTCAAGTAAAATACGGGTTATTTTTAATAATCAGTAGAGCAGCATACAATTTCAGTTTTAGTACACGAATAAGGTAACCATTCGAATAATGCGTCAATGATTAACCAGGTTCAAAAATCGCGATATTCAATTGTACGGTCAGGCTGAAATTACGGTTCTTAGCATTATACTGCATGTAATCCAGTTTATATGTTAATTTTGTCAGGACTGGCCATTAACTCTTGATTTAATTATTTCCTCAGGACGTCGAATAGGATGGTCGATGCGATGTTGCAGTTCGGTCGAAATTTAACGTAAAGTGAAAGTTAAAGTCCACTTTACGTACGATCTGAACCCCTGTATTATCGATTTCTAAATATTTTTCGTACAGTAAGTAAAAGTTGGTATATACAAGTAGGTATTTTAATTTTAAGCATCTGCATTACCGCACAATTCCATACACGGATTTCTTCATGGTTTTTTAAAAACAATAATCCCAAATATCCAGTCAAATCCGTTATATATTTGGATTTCCAAGCACTACCCCAGATACACCCTTCAGGAATAGACGGACTCAGACATCGTAAACTTGTTTATAACATAAATCATCGTTAAATCAGTGAGACGGACTTGCTATTAATGAGACGTATAATCCCATCTTAAATTAAAATTATTTATTATTGAATGCATATACATATACTGATATACTCTCATTACTTGCTAAATCACTGATGGATGGGAGCGTGCGATGTCGTTCAACCAAAGTCTGTAAAGTTTGTCTTCTATTTTCCTGTGACATTGAGTGTAATGATCTGAAATACATTGCAGAATTCCTCATTTCCTTGATTTTATGAGACGGAACGCCCGTGAATAATGAGTCCATGTCAATATTTTGAATCTCTTCCTTTTCCCTAAGTACCCGTACAGATGTAACTTTTCCAAACGAGACATGAGGTCCCATATTTGTGGGAGCAATTTGGCTGACTCAATTTTTAATTCCAATTCATTCAAATTTGGAAATATTTTCAGAGCGTGTTCCAAACTCTGGTTCGTCGTCATATCAAAATCGTCTCTCAAACTTTAGGTTTTCATGCTTGGACAAATGACACTCCCGTTTAAAAATTCGTACAAGTCAAGGCCTTCACGTGAATACCAATTACCAGTTCCTTTGCATATCATGCTCAGACTTTCAAAGACTTTCAAATGTACTAATGAAATTAATTCGTTCACACCTGAAGTTATAAGACTGTCTGCAAATAATTCAATTACTTTTAACCATGGAGGTCCTTTTGGACCTACTGGTTCATAAAGTTCCCAATGTTCCAATGATATTTGTCCCTACAAAATTCTCAATCTCAAGTGTTTCAATTTTAACCCATTTTTGGCCATTCTTCGCAGAGTAGACAAATGTGAGGGACGGACAAACGAAACTAATAAATTCTCAAGTGTAGATTCACGTCCCAGGTTTTCAAGGACTTCTAGAACTTCTGATAATACGCCAGGTTGAATACTCGGATTATCATATTCAGAAAAGTACACACTGGAGATATTCTCAGCTGCACTAAAGAATTCTTCTAAAAATGTTGGACAGTTCTTTCTACGACGGGCTGAATCGTCCTTTCTCATGTAAAATGTTTTCAGAAATGGTAACTTTGGTGGCAGTAATTTGACAACACTCTTACTGCCTTTTTGGAACGAATTTTGCTTGGCATTCCAATATTTTTCAAATTTGGTGTAGATTGGAGAATGACTCGGATGTCTTCCACCATGTGGATTCCACACGTTCCTAATAATTCCAATGACTTCATGTCCTGTACAAGACGAGAAAGAAATTCTTGTCCAACGCCAACTGTTGGGTCAATCGGTCCAAGATCAAAATCCCATAATTGTAAGCCCAAAGTATTTAAACGAATTAATTCCATAAAATCTTCAACAGTGTGAATTCTTCTTCCTGCACTTTTCTGAATTAGTTGATTTGATCTCTGGTCGTAGATTTTTACTGTGAATCTGGAGCGAACGAATGGGATTGTCAAAACATTCCAATTCTTGGAAACCAATCTACACGCCTTCAAATCATTTGGTTCCACGAATTCCAAGACTTTGCTCAGAATCTGGTAATAAAATAAAATAAATTTGTCAAAGTCAAATTCTGATCCACAATTTGCAACATAAATAAAACGTGTAACCAACCAAATCATTCAACAATGGATTTTTGTTTGTATCAGCAATGAGAGGCCTTTCTTCTTTCTGAGCCTCTGTTTCTTGGGATGAACTGCATGTATCCCTGTCCCCACTCTAAATTCAATTCAATTGAAATACTACAATTGAAAAGTACCGTCGATCGGTTCAGAAGTAGTGTCGGCGATACCAGATACCCACCATTGATTTTCAAAATTTACCCATTACCATGATAATGATGGGTGTTACGAATACCCATTATTGGAAAATTGAAAAATTGTATTAAAATTTTCAAAATTTAAATTCGTTTAGATGTTTTTTAAATTAGAAGTACCAAACTATCATAATTAATCAGTCTGAAATGAAAAAAATTACATTGTATATCCATATACAAATATAAGTTCCTTGAACTGGTTGAACTTTAACTATTTCGACAGAATTTTTTTTAAAATAATGTGGACATTTCAGAAAATGATATTAGAAAGTGAGAGTAAGGGATGTCTCTGAGTTAAAATCATTACGTAATGATTCGTTTTTAATTCAAATATTCACTTACGGACAGAGATAGTTGTTGACTTCTTTTTAACATTGCCGGCGTCAGAGCAGGTGTTATAAATTGTCAAATTTTATTTTATTTCCAATTTTAATACCAGTTTTATAATTTTGAAATCGGAATTATTACTTCCCAAACGACGGACTCTTAAATATACAGGTGGTGTAGACTTAACTAAAAGTGTGCTAAATATTTGAGAGTTTTGTTGTTTAGCCCCACAAAATGCAAAATGGAATCTCAAGTTAAATCATGTTTGAAGTTAAATTAAATGTGTACTTTGAACTCTGACAATTGACACGTTGACAGTTCACTGCATAAATATTAGACATGTGGAAATATTGGTCGAGTTTGAGGAAAACGAAATAGTTCCAATGCAGACTACATACGAATGAATTCGTGCTATTCGAGTTACACATTAATTTAAAAAATTTCTTCGTCGGAAAAAGTACATCCTAAACCTCTTTGACCGGCGATGTAAAATACTTAACGAAGTAATAAACAATGTTTAATTACGAATAACGCCACTTTCATACATTACATGGATTACGGGATTACAATTATATTGTTAACCATTGTAAGCATACCAACTAAACAAAGTTTTTTATTGTTGCCAAGATTGTGCTAGTATCCCAAGTTATATAATTTTATTCAAATTGGAAATACAGTCGGAGAACTTGGGAAAGGAATACTTCTGAAATCCATCGAAACTAAAATTATGGAACTCATCAAGGAAGCATTGTCTAAATTTTCTGTCGTCATCTGCATAATTGTCTGCACTAAGCTGACTGACTCACAATCACAACACATGGGACAAAGTTACTCAGAAATGCCTGTAAATTATGAAATATCTTACAATTGGTATTATTGGTAATAAATTCAGTTGGAAATAAAATACAAGAAAGTTTCAAATCAAATATCATTCAAGAATGCATTTATTTCACCGCTCATTCATTCATTTAACGTAAGCATAAAGTCACATTACATACACTTCCTACCGCATTTAATATGCCCATAGGCACAAATAGTGATGATCAATATTATACAAGTACTAGATTGATGACTAAATTCTTAGTAATAGATATTCTCGTAATGTTTTTATACTTATGATAAGGAATAATTCCAGGCACTCAAGATTTCAACATTGAACGCAAAAATTAGTGGTACATATTTTTCTGATAATTCTCTGAAGTCTACCATATCAGAACCTATATCCCGCATACTGCATTTAATTAGTGTCACTCATTCATAAGGGGACTACCAGAGTTGTATTTCACTAGTATGAAATTCTCAACAAATAATTTCAAATACATCATATTATATACAGGGTGAGTCAAAACCAACCATCTATTCCTTCTACTTGCCTCTATTTTAACTTCGACTCAAAAGTGAGATAGCCATCTTATTCAAAATTTAACTGCGCATCTTGTGAGTTTTCGAAATTTTTTATTTTATTTTAAAAATTTTGAAAAAATTTCAAAAATTATTTCTATTGGAATTTTTTTTTAGCAAATTTGAAAATTTTGATAAATTGGTATTTAGATTCTTATTGACAGCGACAGCGCGCGTTGTGAAGAGCGAAGCGCCGTCGGGCATGGCTCATAAGACGCGCAGTTAAATTTTGAGTAAGATGGCTATCTCACCTTTGAGACAGAGTTAAAATTGGGGAAAGTAGGACGAATAGATGGTTGGTTTTGACTCACCCTGTACATCTGATCCTCTAACTTTTGGAATATTCTAATACTAAATGAATAGATTCTGCCTACATATATAGTCTCATTAGAGATCTTTAGCCAAATCTGCACATTCCACCTCCTCCTACTTCCTCGTGAGTTTCATTGCCATTCTAGGTACCTATTCCATGAAATTTATTTTTATAATTGACCCATGACCTAACTTCTCATCTCTAGTGCATTATGGAGAAACAGTATGAATGAAATTTTTTATTGATGCTTTACTTGGTCATACAACGAATCCAAGAAATTAATTCATTATTCATTCATTTTGTCGAGGAACTGCGACTCACTGAGTCAACTCTCTAACGCAATTGCGAAATCGAGTAGTATTTAAGAACCACGCTCAGCAAAACATTTGTCAATTAAATTTTGTAGAAGTTACATCAATAATCAAGATGTTCAAATTGTACATAATACTCCCAATAGTTGGAGTCGCAGTCCAACTACTTGGTTCCACTGCGTACTTAGTTCCAATTAATAATAGAAAAATCCGGGAAGACACCACTTCGGTATGAAAAATATACATATATTTATTTGCATTCAATTAATATCTTACGGACTGGACCGAACGTAAAATTTTACTTGAATATTTAGGAGAGAAAGGAATTATGGAACGAAAAAAGAAATAAAGTGGACACTGATAATGCCACGCTGACCGTGGATCTAAGTACAAAGTCGCCAAACGAGTTAGTTGATTTTGTATTAGACACATTGAGAAATGTCCATGAATTGGGTGGAAATAAAATTCCACTTCCAGATTCAATTCAAAGTGTACAAGAATCTATTTGGGGAATTCCATTTCGTGCACAT
>JAQGCB010002975.1:0-10523 GCA_034698835.1 Protaphorura tricampata | reverse complement strand
ATAAAATAAATAAATAATAAATTGAAATTAATTTTATACAGTTCTGCCAGAATAATTCCGCAATGAATCTACATCTCATAGTTTTATTTAAATAAGTTCTTAGAGGTTTGAGAGAGTCATCAGTATCTGCTGCTAAGACAGAAGAAATTGGGACAAGACGATAATTTGATAATGGCTCGAATTCAATATAAGTTGCATAGCAAATATCTCATTAAAAACTACTGTGATTCCTCAATCAATAATGTAAACATTGTATTGCATATAATAACAAATCTTACCTATCCTCTTCAATTTATTATTATTGAGGCGAAGGTCTCTCACGGTTTTCGCCAAACTCTGAAAATATAAGTTGATTTTTCAGTTGAGTGATTGATTGATTCTTCATTAGTGTAATATTCCAAAGCATACACAGATACAAGTAAGCAAATAAACATTTATTCATATCATACCTGAGGGACAATGTGAAGACCCGCATTTGACACATCAATGAACTGAGTTTGTGAATTGAATACAAAACCGGGTGAGAGGTTAAGCGGATTTGAGGAAAGAATGAGGTGGGCGAGGGAAAGGAGATTAGAGAACAAATTTGGACTCAATTTCTTCAACCGGTTACTGTCCAGGTTTATGTAGTGCACGGATTTCAGTGGCTGTTGGAAAGAGAAATAAGATTATATTAATAATTAAAAAATATCTTATTAAATTGTAATCATTCCTGTGTAATGCGAGTGTGTAACGTTTAGAAGGGTTGGTTTTTATGTTAGGCTTAAACCAGCACAAGTATAATTTGCATATACAGATGTAATTGCAGCGAAATTACTTCTTCGCAAAAAAAATGTAACCGCGAGATACATTTGGTCAAGAAATACAGAGGTACAGTATAGTTGACTTGGTCTAGCTTGGGATCAGATTGCACCACACCGACGATCAGTGGTCGCCTAGCTCAGGTGGTCCCAGGGACACATTCCACTATATATGTTGATTTCCTTCCGCAGTTCATTTCCGAGATATCTGGCTTGATATGGAGTTTTGTGTGTAAATATGAGATTCTAGAATTATTTGAGTATTGAGGTCATCCCAGTTCATGCTCGCTTCGTCCTTTGCGGTTTTTTTTGCGACATGTGCTGTTCTGTGGGAGTTGTGAGTTATGCCATAGATGCGTTGTGCTTGTGCTTGGGAGTAGGATTAAAACAAGAGAAGTGAGCTGGAAGAGAAAGTATGAGTTAATGTAGTCAGCTGCTGAGCTTGCCAAATATATGTGTTCATTTCTGAGACTCACAGACTCCCAACAGTTTAACTTACTTGGTCGATCTATTCTATTCTATTCTACTATCTGTTCGGTTTTATAAGGTACATAACATAGAATAAAGTTGTGGGGTTGGCTGGGACTGTTCCTTACTCAGGAAAACTTGGTTTGAAGTTGACTTGATAAATTTAGTTAACTTGAGTCATCATGATGATGAAGTTTAAAAGGAAAGTTGGGAAGGGGCTCATGTTAATTTACCAATGGGGCGAGAAAATAGAATAGAATGGATTGACTTGACTTGACGGTGAGAAGAACCCATGGAGAGCAGTAGAGTATTATTAAGAGATGAAGTTGAGCGTTTTCAAAGTGCGAAATTAAGTTAGGTAGGAGATCACCCAGGTGGTAGAGGGTTTTGTTTAATGTCTAGTGAGATTTTAATTTCAAATTTCCTTTCATGCTTGAATTATATATTAGTAGAAGTCTCAAAGTCGGTTTTCCCCCTCTCACGTCTAATAATAAAGTTTTAGGTTTCATTTCATGGTAAGTATTGTCAAAGTGACGTTCCCAGGTGGGAAAACGCTCTCTGACTATTTAATGTATTTTGAACTATCAGGAAATTACTATAATTTTGAACAATCACACCTTGTGTTCGAACATGCATCTGTTTTCGTTGACTGTCTAACCTTCCGGATGCATAGTTAAATTTCTCTAGTGAGCAGTTATGGCTGTCTTCATGTTAACTACTAGGGAAACAAGCTGTAAAAAATGAACTCGGAGATTATTACTCTTGAGACCTTTAGACATGCCTTTAATGCACTCTGTGTAGATAGCACACCATTTAAGTGAGTGAGTTGAAATGTCAGCACCTATTCTCGGTGAGAGTAGTACAACTATTCTTTGGGCTTGACTTTGATGGATTTCCAGGGTGGGAAGTATTCAATTATGTCCCGGTACTTTACATGTTTACTTTGCTTTGTTGAGGATTAGGTGGGTATTAGGGAGGGTTCTTAGGGTGAAAGATAAACTACTGTGTGTGGGTTCTAGGGAAATGTACCTTCTTAACTCGTTGGGTGTACTTATCAGAATTAAATTAAAATCCTCTTGATAAATATTGCAGAAACGGATGTTTTGTCCGTCCGGTCGAGGAAATGAACGGTTAATTAATTTTCGGTAACTAAAAATGCATACAAATTTGATGATGGTAATGCCTCCCTATGGTAGCCAGGAGATTAATTAAAATTTTAATCTTCTAATAAGTTAGAGTAGAATTTACATAAAAACTACAGAGATTTTATCACATTTTATTTGGGATTCTATGTTGAGTGGACTGGGTCGCCACGGTTAGGTCAGACAGAGAGAGTGGGCGCGTAACATTGCATAATGTCTCTAGCCGGTATGCAAATAAAGTCACTTGTTGAGTTCCCATAGACGAAACGGAATGAGCGAATTTTAATTAAGCGTGGAACACCCACGACAATAAATGAGTGTGGTCTTCAGCTGGTGTGTTTAAAATATTCTCAGTGAAAGCCAGTGCGTAACGTACGTACGCACGTATTGCATAGAATTTCATATATGGACAGATTCAAAATTATCGTAGCAAGAAATATCGTTATTTTCTGGCTGACTGATCGTTAAAATGATGTTCTGTGGTTTCAGTCTAATTATAAAGGTCTAGACAAAAGCTATGTTATGTTTGTTGAGCTGCTCTTGAAATATTTGTTTACTTTACGTGTGAAATGAGGGAGTAAAAAGGAGAAAGTAGAATGTTGTGTTTGGAGTGGGAGTGAAGTGAAAGTAGTGACGTGACATGAGGTAAAGTTTTCTGAGAGAGAGAATTGTGAGTGAGTGAGTGAATGAATGAATGAGTGAATGAAAAGAACCCGCTCCACTTTTGAGATATAAAAGTGCACCGACTTGCATTGTGAATTGTGAGTGAGTGAAAGCAGCAGCAAAAAAAAAAGAGAAAGAAGAGGGAAAGGTGGGGAAAGAAAAGTGCATTGAGATTGCATTGGCATTGCATTGCATTTGGATTCTGAATTACCTGAAAGGCATCTTCACTCAACTCTTCAATGGAATTACTCTTCAAGTTCAAGCTCTCCAACTTGTCAAGCCCTTCAAGACTCGTGAGTCTTTCAATCCGATTATGTGATAAGTCCAATATTTTCAAACTTCTTAGGTCTTTGACACTCTGAAACTCTGTCAAGTTATTAAAACTCAAGTCTAAAAGTCTCAATTGTAGTCTGGCACTCGGTCGTGTAGAAAACTTTTCAATTTGATTGTAAGATAAACATAGTTCTTTAATGAGTGAAAAGGGGGTTGAGGTCTCAAGTCGAAGATTACGGAGTGTGTAGTCACGTATCTCAAGACGTTTTATTGGACTAATAATGCGGAGGGTTGGGAGGGTTGTTGTCAACTGATTGTCACCGATACAAGTCATTGTATCATTGTCTTCACAGTAACACTCGGTTGGACAGTCTGCACTCGCCGTCGCTGTCACACCAATAATAATGAGGATGAGGTACATTTTGAGAGACACTTGGGGTTGGAATGTAAACAACTCAGTTTGTCGTCCTCTCATTTTGTGACCACGTACTTTTTTTTTCTTCTCTTCCTATCTTTCCAACCAAACATTCAACAGGCGGGAGGATAGGTGGGTATGGAGGATGAAAACCAGAATTTTTTTTCTTCTTCGTTCTTCCTGCTTAGCAGAGCAAATCCAATTACCTAATGCAAAGAAGGTTTTCTTGCGAATGGGAATCGGATTGGGGAATTTGTGTGTAGGTATTTGAGGTAGTTTGGTCGTGTGTTCGTGTTTTTCACCATGAGATAGATTCACTACAGGAGGCAATGGTCCGGATGGTTCGTTCTTGCCGTGCCGTGCCTTTGGATGGAAAGGAACCGAAAAGTTGTTCAAGCCATAACCGTTCCGAAATTCGGACTGACAGTCAAATTGATCTCTGCGTCTCTTTTTGTAAGTCCTAGGAACTGGCGCCGGCGTAGCATTGTGGGAAAACATAAGAACCCGCCAGTTCCCAGTGAGAATGCATTGCAATATGTGACGGTGAGGTAATTCTTTCCGCTTTCGCAGAAGAATCATTCAGTTCGCTTGATCTGGTACTACTCCTGCCACTGCTACGCTACTCCTGATGTTGATGCTGTAACAAACTGTGGGTGGATTGAATTCCTTCTGTAACTGGTAACCCCTGCTGGAATTTACAATTCACCGGATGCAAGAATTCGTTTGCGAGTGAGTGGTAGAGTCATATTCTCATGTTGAGGCTTTGACTTTGGCTGAAATTGAATAGCTCCCGATTGTATGTAACTTGAAGATTTTAATTGGAATTAACTCGAAGACTAAATTTTAATGCATTGGAAAATTTGCGTAATACAATGCCTTAAAATCTGGCCCGGAGTTTTCAGGAAACGATAACCCGAAAAAATTCTGAATTCGGTTCTCTGTGACAGGTGAGTAGAAAATTCAGGACGTGAACCAAAATATAATTATACCCTCAAGTGAACTGAGATCGACCTGTACGTAATGTATATAAGGGATTGAGTTGAATATAATTACTAAAATTGAAAGTTGAGGTTCTCTGTTCCATCTCATTAGTGTAATGAGATGTTTGACCCAATTGAATTCACATTTGTAGGTCCTCTTCAAGAGAATCAATAATTGTGTAAAACTTGTTTTCTTTGTCTTTTTTCTTTTTGGCAACAAAAGACAAATTCAAGACGATTGTTCAGTTTCAAACTCCCTCGTTTATTCGCCCATTTATTCATTCGTTCGACATCTTCTACTGCTTTACTTGTTTCTTTTGTTCTTTTTCAAAAATAACATTTCTCTCATCTTTTCCAAGTTTCTCAAGACAAGTAGAGATTTTTTTTTCTTGGTCTTTTCTTTTGAAGAAACATGAAGTGAATAAACAAGACGAAAGAAGGATTCCTTCCGAAAATTCTATGTAACTGATCCCGATACTCCTGCCTGCTCATCGTCAATGCCCAGCACTGAACAGAACAGTACACGAGCACCACTTTTTTTTAGTTAGCTCTCTTCGTCCAAGCTCCTGTTTCTAATTAATGTTTACTCTTGTTCCAAAGTTAATTATTTGAATTGGAACAGAAATGCAATGCAATGCTAGACTGGGAACCAGCGGGAGCTAAGTAGAGTAGAAATAGTACGTAACGTACGTAATGGTTTTTGCGTGGCTGAGTTCTAAATCCACTGAAAAATAAATGTACAAGGATGTTTTCCGTATAGTTTCTAGTATGTCGTTCGTATATTCTCCTGCCGGCTTACGTTACTATCTCACGCTAAGGATTGATTCGTGCGTTAGTTTTGTTCTGTTTTTGCTCCAAATACCCACTCAAGCACGGACTACCTTGCTTGGTGGATTTGACAAAGGATTCCTTCCCATCGCATCCCAATGAAACATGAGACATTGTCTATACTCTAAAAACATGTACATAGAAAAAGTGAAAGCAAAAGAAAAAGAAAACAGCAGAGGTTAGGTGCGTGGTGCTGCTTTCTTCCAAATCCTCAGATAGAGAAAGAATGCATTGCATTGCATTCGGATGATTCGGAATTTCTTCTTCTTCTCTCTCTCTCTTCTGGTGTACATGTAAACATATTATGAAAGAGAAGACAGAAAGGAAAAAAAAAGAATATAGGAGAAAATCAATAGTTACGTAATTGACACAGAAGAAGAAGAAGAAGATAGGAAACATAAGGTTATAGAGGAAATCGAGGGAAGAGGAAAGTGAAGAGGATCAACTCGTGGGAAGTTTTTTGACGTTCACTAATAAATCATGATGTTGGGGAAAATATGTATAGAAGGATTTGTATTATTTCTCATCACTTACTTTACTTTACTTCTTGGTCTTATATGTCTGTCTGTCTGTTTGTCTGTTTGTACGGAACTGCTACAGTCAATTCAAAGAATGGAGTACAATTCATTAATCCCACCGGTGTTCGTTCCCCGGAATCAAATTTGTTTCAGGCATTTTGATCCAGGCCTTTGTAGCATAGTAGTACATTTAGCCTTTTTCGCTTTGTTGGAGTTATGGTGTGGCAACCTGGTTAGAAGTTTTTTGCTACTACTAGGGATACCTTGTATGTTGATATGTAAATTCATCGAAGTTTGTCCACGTTTTGCCAGCGAACGGCAGGCATGACGTTGACAATTGTATGCAGCGATAAAATAATTAAATCTCAAGTCTTTCGTAAGAATACTAACATTTTCCTGTTTGTCGAATGTGCCACGATTTCTCATCACTTCAGGTGCATCGCCCCCGATTGTAACATATTTTCTCGGGTGACGGTAACATACTTTCTTGTGGAGTCGTACATTATTTACTGGATTAAGCCTAGCCCAAAGCTAAATCCCAATTTTGCAATGATAGGCATGTTCGTTTTTGCATATTACATGTTTTCCTCTGACTTTGTCATCTGGAAACGTCCTGGTTGTCTCTCAAGTATTAAGTAGATCTAGTCGTCTTGGTGGTGCAGTGCAATAAGTGTAAATAGTCTTTAAATTATCTTCAAAACATGCAAAATAAATACGAGAGTACAATCTCGGTTGAATTCTCATTTCATTCATTTCCGGTCAAATTGATGGAAAGTTTTTTTATTTGTATAATGCGAATTTATTTAAAAGGATGTTATTGGTGAAGAAATTCGATGCGTGGCGATGAAGGACACGCACGTATCGAAAGAAATCCTGGCCATCCAAATTCCTATTGCCCAGAGCATTTATTTTGTCAACGGAGAATTTCCTTCCTTCACAAGATTAAAGCCAAAGAGTATATAAAACTTGAAAAGTCCGAGCATCCCCACCACCAACTGTGCCTATCAAGATGTATCAGGAAGTACCTTGTGGTTTTTGATGTGGAGAGAGAACCAATTTAGAGTAATTGTCATTGAACACATCCTTGAACTGTTAATTTTTCATGATCAAGAACTGCCTAAACTTGACCCATTTGGATGTCATTGCAAAATGTTATGTCACTATTAATCAGTCGACCATGAGAATGACGGTTGCTTACACATTTTGGTCCACATCCTGTTTCTCCATTCCACCAGAGGATTTTTTTTCGCTACGTCTCTTCCTGATTTGTGTCGTGTCGTACGTACTATATTTTCAATGTAATGTGTTCAGTAATAGCAGCAAATTTTAAAAAGTAGGTAGCGTCGGACACAATTCTACTTTCCTGCAAAATGAAAATAGTTTTGAAACAATCTCACTCACTGAATCTTTCGGGCTCTGCTCTGCTCTGGTCTTAACTAACGAGGTTGTCTCTTGAGACTTGGGACAAGACTTGAAGATTATTAATTTCAGTTGGTTTGGTCCCAGAACAAATAAGTAGAGTGGAAAAGAACTTTCTTAACTTTTATTTCTTTCCCATTATTACCCTTATCAATTTGTCTTCTTTTTTTTCTTCTTTTGTGTCGGAGGTCCCTTGGAAGTCATCAGGCTCATCATCTTGGTTTCTTATGTTGTTCATGTTATTAGGTAGAGTTTGAGAACTTGAGAGAGAACGCAGCGTGTTTTATCTTGAATCATTCCATTCCTGACTTTTCGTTTCGTTTCGTCTCCTCTCAACCTCACTAATATGTACATGTGTGTGTATGTGTGTACAAGATGAGTATAAACCCAATCAAAACGTCTACAAAATGAGAAATTCTGTGAGTAGAATAACTTTGAACAGGAGAAGGATGAGGATGAGATGAGATAAAAATGATTATTGTTGATATGGGGGATAAAAGTAGGCAGGCAGGGCAGGAAGTACGTATGTAGTGAAAGGAAGACGCGTAGAAAAGTAATAAAAGTAATTAAACGTCATTCATCATCTGAAAGACTTTGAGGAGGAAGTTTTCACTGCATATCCTCTTTTGGCCGGTCCATATCGTCCACGTCTATTTCGTTGGATGAGATTAGTTTTCTACGTTTTATTACGGTTTAGGTTTTTAAATACTACTTTGACTGAATGAGTTTATGTTGTAGTACATTATATACACATACACATACATAGTACTAAAGTACATGATGATAGGGATGAAGTGAGAAAAGGGAAAATTGGTTTAGGATAGGAAACTAATTGGTTGGTGTAAAAGGGAAGTCCCGTAAATTTTTCGGATGAGTTGAGAAATCTCCTCTAGAGTTTTCTTTATGATTGAGAATCTTGTAAGTTTGTTCTTGTGTGTGTACATGCTTTCTTTATGTGTGTGTGTGTGTGTGTTTGGAGTCTTAGCAGGTCGACGTTACGGCCTGGCTTGGCCACACACATAAAATATGTATGTATTTGAAGGAAGAAGATGAATTCCCCATGGGATGAGAAAAGACGGAGTTATGATTAGGAGAGATTACAGGGAATGCTTGGATGAGTGAACGCTATCTTCTTTATTAATCTGCAGGAACAATGAATCTTTTATGTGATTCCTCCGTCTAAAAATTTACCCCCCTCTTTCATAACACTCACATCGTATCATATATACCAACTCTGTTGTCTGAACTTCTCTTTGATCGTTTCTAGATGATGACCCAGGAGCACAGGAGTCAAGCGAGGAAGAGGATGCTGACGACGAAGATGCGGATGAAATAGATGAAGAAGAAGGTAAATATAATCAGTCCTCGAGTCTCACAAGGGAAACTTCCTAAGTGTTTAAATTTTACTACATATGTGTCGATCTCCACATTTTGTCAAGTACACCGTAGGGGACCTGTGGAAAAGTGCGTAAAGAAAGCTAAAATTCTTCTAAAGAAATTTTGTTTCTATGTTAAGAGGATTCCTACAGACGAATTCTAACAAAATTTTGCGTTCGAACGGAAAAATATGGCAGGTCTCTGGAGTAGACAGTCTAGAGGACCTCTGGGAAGTTTTTCTTGTGATTTTGGAGTAGACCCTGGCTAGTCCTAGTATAGCGTTATTATTTGACTTTTACTTTGTAATCTCTGTATGTCTTTTTATACACCCGAGTATTTGCATTTCACTCTACCCCTGGCTTCTATGAATTTTATAGAGGTGCGGGTATAGGGTTGCAAGATCCCCATGAGTTCTTCACCTTCCTAGTCTATGAAGTTGATGCGGCTCAACTTATAGAATTTATTTTACAAAATCTTGTTGCAAAATGAAAATGTTCTTTCCCTGGGGTCCCACTTGAGGAAGTAGCGAGGAATGGAACAATGAAAACATTCTGTACAACAAAACTGACCCACAGCCATTGCTTTGTACGATTTTCCGAAAATTTGTTACACATTTGACTGGAACGTGGAAAGGGTCTAACTTTGTAACTTTGTCCAAGTCTATATTCCTTGGAAATTCTTAATAGGAAAGTTTGTTGTTTAAATCATTTAAGAATATGAAATAAGACCCTGAGAAGTAAAACATTTCATTTTAGACTTATTACTTACTACATCATCCCATTAGACACTTGAGTATTCCTTACAAATGAATTACAATTCTCTGTGGAGAGATCAGTTGTGTAGTCTTGGCTTAGGAAACGTAACGTAGTGGTGAAAGGGAGTTGACAACGAGAATTTAAGGGGAAAAGTGTGTAGTAGTAGTTCGTTCCATAGTGAGAAATGTGGTAATTCATCTATCATAAGTTTTAATAAATTGACAATGTTAGCGCACTAAGATTCCCTAATGGACCCATTTGAGCCAAATATCGGAGTCGTTTTCAATTTCAATCTTCTTTTCTCAAGTGAAGTATTTCCCTGTCGTCCCCGGTTCGGAGAGTGTTCTCTGGTGCTCTTTCTCTCTCTCTCCCCTCGCACCCATCTATTAGATTAATCACTTTCTCTGGAAAGACCCGAGCGACCGACCGACCGACCCTTTTCAGAAAAAAAAATAGAATTCTCTTTTACTTTGTGTGTGTGGGATGTGGATCAGCATCAATGCTGCTCCGTCTTGTTTTAGACGATTTCCACCCCTCCAATTCCGTCCTTACATCTCATTCTCATTCTTTAAGGCTCAAGCTGGCGTTTTACATTTATATTATTACCTCATCATCCCAAGCTTTCAGACGCCATGAGTGTTGAATTGAATCTATCCCAAGAAATCAAGGAATCCAATTTTTTTTTCTTGGCTCCGTGGGGAGGGGGGACTCTTCTATAAATAAAATTGAGAATAGCTACGGATCTTTTAGTAATTTCAATTTCTAAACTGTCGGAACACGTAATTTTAGTGTTTGAAAGCTATAAATGCTGGAAAGTTGAAATTAGTTATTTGTTATTGCTCATAATATCCTATCCTGCTTTGTTTCAGATACGTGTCAATGACT
>JAQGCB010002974.1:0-10526 GCA_034698835.1 Protaphorura tricampata | reverse complement strand
GGGCTCAAATACAACCCGGGTCTCGAGGCGGCATTTTTAAATAGAACCCCGGGGATTATATTCGGTCATTTACGGTATTCTGCCTATACACTTACGAATAATGGAATGGCCCATTTTTGTGTAAACGCAATTGTAAACATTCAAGGTGACGGACACGCAGGCAGAACAAACACACGGCAGAATAAAAGGGTAACATTTTGTATGATTTTATTTCATTTGGTTGAGAAGTTGAGCCCAAATACTGTGCTGGAGTTGAGGCCGAATCCACTACAGGATTTCAGACGGACAACCGGAACATTAACTATAAAATTATAAATACCTACATGTGCAAAATAAAATAAAAATTATTTTATATATAGTAATCTTTGTGTATAAAATACAATAAATACAAGTTGACCAGGATTTTGTTTCGACTTCTTCAAATTGGTGATTTATGATGGCGACGACTCCGACACTAGGCGCCCCGGTTGTTATAAACGAAGGACAGCGCCACATCCTTAATAATTATTTTGCTGTGAATCGAAGACCTGATGCTCTCATGCGACAACAATTGGCGGAAATGACCGGTCTGAGTCGAAGGGTCATTCAAGTGTGGTTTCAAAACGAGAGGTCCAGGGAAAGGCGTCTGAATCAAATTCAACAAAACGTAAGATGACACGATGTCTTCTCTGAAGGTCTTAGTTTTTCTTAAAAATATTCACGAATTAACTTGTTGGTTGCAGGAAGGCGAACATGAGAATTAAGGTCGCTGTGACTGAAGACTCTCCAATAGATAAACCTGTTCAACATGATTCAGTTATATCCAAACCTAAACTGACGGCGAGTCTTCCATTTTTACTTATATTGCCAACACTATTTGTACTCGTGGACTTCATTCTTTTCAGAGAATACTGGATTTATTTTTAGTGTGCTAGTGGTTTGTATTCTGATCTGCTTCAAAGTTCAATACATGAGTGCTCTCAAAAATTCATCTCATTTTATTAACAAATTTTCAAGTGTTTTCGGAAAGATTGTGCCAATTATAATTTTTGCAATAAATCCTTCCATTCACACGCGTTGTTGTTAATTCTTCTGAATTTGTGAATGAATTAAAAAAATATTTTTGTTTATTTTACCCATGGCAGTGACATTGACAAATTGGCATTGAGATCAAACCATGTGCATTATTTAGATGTGGAGTGTACTAATAGATACGAAACAAATTGACGCAAATAACACAACACAGGTAACACCCCACTCCTAAAATGTAGGGCAGTGATAAGAAAATTATACGTTACAATGTCAACCCATCAGACATATGTCATCCCATCCCATCCCAAATGAGTGGTCCTTCATTCAAAATAGAATTGGATTTCGGATTAAATGACGAATGCCAACTAATATTAACAATACGACGCAGACATTTGAAGCCAAATTACTAAACTAAACACAATTATTTACCTACTGATAATTCTAGAGAAAGGTGAAGTGCTAATTAGTAAACAATTAAAAGTACTTTGTTATTTGTTTGCATTCAAATTAGGCAAAAAAAAAAGGAATTGCAATCAATCGTCTTTTTGAAAAATTGTAATATGTGTTATTCAATTGTGCATTAAAGAGAACTGCCACAAAATAGAATTAGTACAGTTATGTAGTATTACATGCTAGCCTGTGTTCATGCATTCCACAATAAATCAACCCAAAGACCCTGTCCCTATTGTAATATACAGGGTGTGCCAAACCCAACCATCTATTTGTCCTCTTCAATTTTAAACTTTATTTGAAAAGTGAGATCGCTATCTTACTCGAAACTCAACCGCAGATTTTCTGAACTGAATCCGATTTTGCTGCACGTCTAACAGCACGCCACGCCGTTTCTATAAAAATGTAAACACAAATATCGGAAAATGACAACAACATCGATAGAACTTCAGCTAGGTATTTCAAAATTTCCACAAAAAAGAGTATTAGATTGGGACTTCTGAATTGGATTCTGAATTCTCTAAAATTCTTTTAGCCCATTAGATGCGCAGTTTTTGGAATGAAACAGCTATCCCAATTTTCATATAAAGTTAAAATTGAGGAAATTATGACGAGTTCAAAGTTCAATTAATTTAACATACAACCGCAACATTTCCTACAACAATATTGTTTCATCATTAAGTGTCACAAATTGACACGCGAGATTTTATAATCGTTTATTACTTATTTAAACTTAACTATTTGTACAAAAACGGTTTGAAGAATGTCTTCTCAGTTTCAACAATTCTTTTGAAAAATAGACGCATTCAAACATACGTAACCTATCAAACGAACTGAATAACACATATTAATTATATGAATGTTATAAAGAGAAGTGATCAAAGATCAGTACTGTTGGGCTTCGTGCTTACGAACAATTGTGGTTAAAGCCATGACAGACCAAAGAGAGCAATAATTACTTTCCCTGATTAGGCCACCACCCGCAAAATGGATTGGTTTTGGGTCGCCCTGCAAGTAAGTGCTGCCCTAGTAATGAAATAGACGTCTTGAGGGATTTAACCCTTCCAGGTCCATATAGCCTGCAGTCATCTAAAAATGTCATGTTTTCTCAATTCAGGGTTGAGGGACTGAAACAGCTGCCATTATTTTGAACCCAAAACACTTCAATTGCAAACGGACACTGTACTGCCACAGAGATGGGAAAACAAAACACAAAATATATTCCAGCTATTTCAAAGATTCCATGCAAAACAGAAATGTCACTTTCAAAGAAGAAAATTGAGACTTCCAAAATTTCTACTAGCTCATTAGATACGCATTTAAATATAGAATGGAATAGCTATCTCAATTTTCAGATAAAGTGAAAATTGAGAACAAATAGATTGTTTTTGGATCACCCTGCGTAGTAATGAATTAGACGTTTTAATGGGTCCACCCGTAGGTTTTAGGTTTATACTCTTGTATGCCTCCACCGAAAAGGACCCAGACCCAAATAGCGTACAGTCGTCTAAAAAAATGTAATGTTTTTCTTTTCAATTCAGGGTCCAGGAACTAAATAAACAGCTGCCTTTCTTTTGAACCCAACACTTCAATTGTAAACGAACACTCCACTGCACTGCTACATACATGGGAAAATAAAACACAAAATATTATAAACAGTTCAAGAATTGTACATAGAATTAAAAATACAGGAATAAATGGTAAAATACAAGCGTGTATTTACAATTATTCCTCATCTCACCGTTCGGCAATCAATCAAATAGAAGAAATAATTGGTACGTACGTAAAATCATTTTAATTACGTGAGTGCAAATGTTAATTTGAATTAGTATTAATTTTTAATTCAAATTAACTAACGTACACGCTTTACTTTTAATCGATTTTCTCTGGGGTCTTAAAATGTAAACTAAGAAAATTAAATAAAAAGTTTCCAATTGTGTGAGACCAATGTTAGTTGGATAGAAATAATTATTAATATTAATAATTGATATAAATAATTATTATGAACAGATGTTCGTGAATGGCGTCCGGAGATTTAGCAAATATCAATTTGACACAATTTCTTGAAAAATTGAACCTAAGGATTTCTGTGAATAGAACATCCAGAACTCAATATTGGACCAATTCAACTTAATATTGAATGTAATTATCAGTTCAAACAATAGCACATAAGGAAAATGTCAACTATAATCGCAAATACTGAGAGAGATTGGAAGCTGGACCACGACGTTCAATAGAAGGTCACCCTTACCAGACTGAACACGAATCAACTGAAGTGTGATCTCCAGAAACCTATAATAAATAAACAGAAGAGCATAAGTACGTCCAGAATATCGAGACACATTGTAACTGAAACTCCTACTGGTGACAAAGCCTACAAGTGTCCCCACTGTCCAGTTTCCTATGCTAATAATGGGGACTACGAATTCATTTGCGATTTCACAATGGAATGAAATTTTCGTGTACTGTGTTGAATTGCCCGGCTTCCTTCCTGGCTACAACTAGATTGAGTAACCATTTAAGAACTCACACCGGAGAAAAGCCTTTTGAGCGTTCCAATTGCTTCGCAAGATTTACCAATTACTCCACCCTTTGCAGTCATGCACGCGTTCACACGGGGGAGAGACCGTTTCAGTGTACCAAGTGTGGGAAAAGATTTGCACAGTTGCCGACATTAAATAATCATATGAGACTCCATACAGGAGAGAAACCTTACAGTTGTCAAATGTGTGAGAGGAAGTTTACAAATGCAGGTACATTGAGCAGTCATTTGAAAACTAACACCAAAGAGAAGAATCATAAATGTCCAATTTGTGAGAAAACGCATGCCCGGTCGGATACATTGAAATATCATTTAGAAACTCATACTGGTGTGAAGCCGTATAGTTGTGAAGAATGTGGGAAGAACTATACATACTCTTCGAACCTCAAGGATCATTTAAGGACTCATACTCAAGAAAAACCTTTCAAATGTGAATACTGTTCCAAGGCATTTACTCTATCCAGTACATTAAAAGTTCATTTGAGAATTCACACTGGCGAGAGATCTGATCAGTGTCCAATTTGTTTCAAATCATTCACTCAGTCTGCGCGTTTAAAGACTCACTTGCGCAATCACGGCGTGGATAGGGATGTATATACATGTAATCTGTGTTCAAAAACATTGAAGACACTTGAGAGTTTACGCTATCATTTAAGAACTCATACTGGGGAAAGACCTTATAAATATCATCTCTGTTCCAGTGAATTTAAGGGCAGTTCAAATCGAAGTGTACATTTGAGGACTCACACCAAAGAGAAACCATTCAGGTGTCTCACATGTACAATGTCGTTCCCTACTTCCAATGCATTGGCAACACATACTAGATTACACACTGGAGAGAAACCACACACTCTGTAAAATATGTGATAAGAAATTCAGACAAATATATACTTTATTGAGTCATTTGTAAACTCACGAGGGAGACAAAATTACAAATATATAGAATGTGTGAAAAGAGCTTTCTAGAAAAGATTATACAGAGAAGCACATGAGAATACACACAAGGGAGAAACCATACCCCTATTCCGTATGAACAAAAGCATTCAAGCATAGAAGTGTGAGATATCATTTAAAATCTCGCACTAAAGGGAAATGGCATATGTGATCAAACTGCATGGAATCCTTTATCAAGAAAATTTGTATTGTAACATTGTATATAATAAACCGTCGTTTGTAGCAGGAAAAATAATATGTTAATAAATAAAGATTTGTAAGTAATTAATCATGTTGAGCAAATACATAAACTTCAATTGTTAACTATAACTTTAAAAATGAGAGGATAAATATAATGTACATAATTTTATATGGTGTCAAATTCCTTTTCTTCAATTTCTTCTATTGTGTCGAAGTGAAATGTAACGACAGTGTAGAAATTATGTGGGTAAAATAGCACAGATCGAAATAAAGAATTCTAAGGGAATGTTGGGAAATTGTTTCTTAGAATTGCCTGAAATAGATGAAAGGTGTACATTGTAACCTGATGTTGAATAAATAAATAAATCTACGAGAAAATCTGAAAAGAAATTGCATTACCGAGAAACTGAGTGTAAAAATATCATGGATTTTCCATTTTTTTTAACTTTACATAAAAACTACGCCTCATCTAATCCTTTCTCCCAACTCAACAAAAACTTCATGAACGTGAACACCTGCTAAATAATACAGAGAGACCTTTGGATTTCATACGTCTTGTGGTTTCGATTGTACAATTGTATATTTATAAAGCCATGAATCAGTTAAAGTGGAAGAAATAGTTCCCAAATACTGTATAAGTGATAGGTAACGTAACGTAGTAACAACTGAGCACAACATTCGATTCGGAAAGTCAGGCTCAGAAACCGAATATCAACCTAATTTCATTAGTACTCCTGATTAAAAATGCATAGTTAGCTTTCTGATCGAAATGACAGTCAAGGATTTCGAGTTAAGTATTAAGCTCGACGTTGGAACATGTACTGGAAGGGAGGAATAATTTAATCAATTCTTATGACGATGCAAACATCCGCAGGCAGGCATGTAAGGAAAGAGATACCCCGATGCGAATCGTCACGCTCAGAAACCGAATATGGAATGTATAGATTAATTCCATTAGGACTTTACCTATATTTAAATATACATGGCTTTCTGGTCTCCAATAAACGCCCCAGTCCAGGCTTCGGAGCTGCACTCTCGAATAATTGAATGATATCAGAAGCTGCCTTGACAGGCAGGTTGGAGGTATACAGAAATGTAGCTCAATACTTTCTGCAATACTTAGAAAATTGGAATATTCAAAATCCAAAAGTGATTTCTCTCAAAATCCTAAAATTAAAATGGAAACAATTCTAAACACCTTTGCGTTTTACGTCAAATACGGATACTATTATTGCGCACTTCCATTTTGTTGGAATGATGACACAAACATGATTGAAATCAGCACGTCTAAATGGCAGTGGCGGAGAATCACCTGGATTCTGACAACGACTACGTGCGTTTTCACAACTGTGGCTCAGATAGGGAGGGAAATCCAATTCTTCACTGGGTCAGAAGAATCAACACCGAATGTTGTTTTGCGACAACTTCTAATCCTGGGCTCGGTAGCAGGAACAATTTGTCAACTGAACACAATATGGAAGGCATCCGAACTTGTGGTAGTCGTCAACCAGTCATTCCTGGCGATTTCCATCATGGATAAACAAAATATTCTGCCATCCTTGAAGGAATTCTCAATTCAAATAAAACGGATGCTCATCTTCATCACTGTCGTTTTTCAGATGTTGCCATTCGCCTGCGGTCTCCTCTCAATCACTGACTACTACCCGGATATTCTTCCCCACAAAAGAAATATATTCGTTGGACGACGAGAGAAGTGGAGCATCTACACAGCCATTGGAGTTGCAATTTTGGAGTTTTTTGTTGTGTCCCAACAATTCTATGTCATCTTGTTTTACTTGGCAATGGCAAGTACTATAGCAATTCCAGTCATAAAAATGGTCCACAGAATGAGGTAATTTCATTTTAAGAGCTAACTGACAACCCATGCAAAATGTAAGTAATTATCTGGAAAAATTATTATCATGCTCTCTTTACAGTACAGTGGATGACAACACATCCAACCATGGCAAGAAAGATGGCGAAGCAACCAGTGTCAAGAAGGAAGACGACGACGCCAATGGTACTTGCAACAATGTTGACAAGGGTGAGGACGACGGATCCTTACAATCAAAGCTCTTGGACACAAACTTCTTTATCTTTTTGTACAAATCCTTATACATGCTCATCAATCTGTTCAATGACATCGTCCGACTCTTGTTGCCGTCTGCTCTACTCACCGTCATGGTATTGATGGTCTACATAAACCATACCATTCTGACTGCCAATCAAATGAAATGGATAAATACTCTGATGGCGGCCGTGAATGTCAGTCTTGTCATCTCATTTGGATACGTTCTTAATTTGATGTCATTCCTACGAATTGATTCGGCTGAAGCACTTCTCAAAAGGAGGAAATCTTCCCTTTCAAAATACAATCTGCGTCGAGTTCAGAGCTGTATTCCGATAAGAGGCTCGGTGGGTGATTTCTGTTACATGACAGAAGAGTTCACTCTCACAATTGGACAACTTATCATCGAATACACTATCGATTCTGTCCTCACTTTTCCATCAGCGGCAAAACCTATTCTTCAACAGCATTCGCTAAATTAAGGTGGTTAATAGATTTTTTTTTCTCTGCTAGAAATAGTGAGATGGGCATATCTTTAACTTCAATTCAAATATTTGTCTTAATTTGTGCTAGTGAATCTGTCCTCGAGATCTGTGATGTCCTTTTGAAAGCTGTGTGGAATCAAGGCAATTTTAACAGGGAGGTAGATCGTTATGTAAATCCGTAACTCCAAGCCGAACTCGAATATTATTAAAATGTGTAACAATGAAAATAATTTAGATTTTCGGTTTAATATAGGAATCAGGGTTTCAATAATGGAATGATGTGTATTTGCACTTTTCTCAAAAAATTAAAGGGGTTCAATTCATGAGCTTACAGTATGTTTTTAAAGGGCTAATTTGTCTACGGACACGGACCATATGGACCCCTTGGAAGTTGGAAGTTTTCGCTTTAGTAGATAGTTTTCATAACTTTCTCCATTTAATTTGCTTACCCTAGAGGAAAAGAGACTTTCTCTTACAGTAGTGTTATTGTATTACAGACAACGCAAGTTTATATAAGATGTCAATTCAATTGTGATCAAGAACGGGAGAGCTATATACTTGAGGATGTTTAGAATTTTATGCCTAACTTATTAATACGGCTCAAATGCATTATCAAATCTAGGTAGAACTTTCCCTTGCATGGGTGGGACAAAAACTGTCTTCAGAAAATTCTGTCGCCATGACTACGACGTGTGGGCATTATATGCTTACCTGTCAATGGAGCCCTATGAGCAATACATTTTTAAACATGAACACTAAATGACGGAGGAGTCGATGGTAACATACTTTGTCCCGTGTGAAAGTTCAGAGAATGTTACTCGGAAAGTCACTCTCACCTAAAAAACAAAGAAACATGACTCTGGACTTTTTTAACTTTTAGTTATGTGTTGCGGGTGAAACAATGAGTGCTTGTGGTTTTATATGAAGGAAAATGCAATACATTCGATAACACATGCCACCCCATTTCACTTTGACACGTGAATGGTTTTACAAGTTGTCTTTCTCACTTTGATTTTTAACACAACATGAGTGTGTGAGTGAGTCGTGTGAGAAAAGTGAAATAGTATGTGGAGTGCATACAAAAACTTAATCCGGCATGACTCATAAGTATATAAGCATATTTTTTGAAATAACAGGTTTTTGGACGACAGCGCTACAATGAATGGAATGTGTCTTAAATTTTGGGTCACAACACTTATCACTTTTAATGCCGTTTGTACGACATGGTGTTATCAATCCATCGCACAAAAAGTGAGGGAACAAGACGAACGAAAAAATCGAATACTGACTGGGTCATCTCACACGGACAGAGCTTCCTATGCCTTGGCATCTGAGTGTTTGGCAACATTTGTGAGGAATGCAATATTATTCTACTGTCCATTGGCCCTAGTGGCATGGGGGTCTGCAATTTTAAGTTCACTAGGATTCATTGAGCCCACAATTGCATTTATTATTGTAAATATTGCAAACAGTGGCGGTTGGGCGAATGCTTGGGGATTTTTTCATAATGAAAATTTGAAACGAAGAGCTCGGTTAAATCCACAGAACTCTGTCAATCCAAGTTTAATCTCATAAGTTGTATATAATGTCCCATTTTTATTGTTAGTGTTTTGTGTATATTTGAGCGCATTTTTTTCCAAGTACATCTTCCATGTAAATGAAGGTGTTTGAAATGTAATAAATATATTTTGTACTTGTGTCCCTATTTGAAGTGAAGGCTTTAGTTCACACAAAATTCGTAGCAACAAGCGGAGAAACGTATGAAATATTACTAGTTTGAGATCAGATTATCTTCCCAGTACTTGGAATCTTGGACCGGACTGGACTGGAGAGAATAGACTACACTGTCACTCCTTTCAATTCTCTTACTTTCCACACGCCAATTTCTGTTTGTAATGGATTTCTGTCACATAATTTGTAATCTACGTCGGACCAAAGCAGATTCCCACAGTCTAAGAACTTTCTCTCTCCGTGTGCGTGTCTTTAAAGGTTTAATTTCTTTTGATTGGACTGTGCCGGTCATTGTAGAGTACCATTTTTGTTACGATTCAATTCATCATATTGCATTAGACATTGAGGAGATTAGAACTAGAAGACAATATTTTCGGATTCACTCTGTTGAACGACCACTTGTGCAATGAGACCATTCAGACCCTATAATGCAATTAACAATTATTCATACAAAGAATCGGTCCTGAATGAAAATTTTGGGGTTCTAAACACAGGATTGTGCACGGCTAACCTAACCAGATGATCGATAAATGGTTGATGGACGCAAAGTGGTTTGGGTGGGTCTCTACTCTACGTTAGACCTCAAATTCTGATGGAGTTATTATTGACAGTATGTGACTTTTACCTCAAAAGTCCACACGAGGAAACGGGACCACATGGACGGGAACAAATGCTTAACAAGGTAAACTATTTGGGTGTTCTAATCGTGCGGTAACCGGACCAAACTTTTTGGGTACCTTGGGTCATCCAAGTGATGAGTCCGAAAACAGTTTTTGTCAGAGTGAAATTCTAACCCGTAGCAGGTCGTCAAAGGTCATTCCCCATGCCATTTAATGTAGTGTAAAACCGCCTTCCTTCATTTATATGGTAGCTGTTTCCGAATTTTACAATACATTAAGTGGTACGGGGAATGACCCTTGATGACCTACTACGGGTTAGAATTTCAGTTTGACAAAAAAATGTTTTCGTACTCATCATTTGGATGACCCAAGGTACCCAAAAAGTTTGGTCCGGTTACCAAACGCTTAGAACACCCAAATAGTTTACCTTGTAAGTGAATTCCTCTAGGCTTATCTGTCAGATCTTTTAATATTTAGCCACTGCA
>JAQGCB010002973.1:0-10526 GCA_034698835.1 Protaphorura tricampata | reverse complement strand
TTCTCAATGCCAAAAAATAAAACAAACGATCCAAGTTTCCATGGAATCCAAATTCCTCTATATTGCTAGGCATATTCTAAGAGCATATTTTACAAAACATTAGTACCAGGCGAACCTTAGTTTAATACGTGTGTGTTGTCTAGCATTACTTGAGATTTTGCTATTTAGTCGTTCATATAATGATTATGAATGCTGTGTGCAGATTTTTGTGAATCCATAATGAGCACACTTTTGTCCTTTGCGTGTGTGGACATTTATGTTCAGCAAACATTTGATAGTATTCGACATAAATATTTATTCAAGAAAGAAATAAAATGCTGACAATCCAATTTGGATGAATTTATGAGGATTCCGATGTCAGAAAGTGGCTACGATTTATTAATTAAATGACATTTTCGTTTAATATTCTTCAAATTATCTGAACAGTAAGGATACACAGTATCCCTAACACCAATAAGATTAGTAGATGAATTTGTCGGTCTGGATCTCGTAAGATCATTGAGATATGGCCATTAAATTAATTACATCACATCAACTGCATTTTCGCTCTTGTAGTCATACCGTCCATAATACCCATGTCCATGTCGTTGACCTGAGTGACCTCCATAAGCAAATGCCCCCAAATATCGACTAGGATTAAATTCACCCTTTTTTAAGCTGTCATTATATAGTGACTCCGACCGTATCCGTGCGCACAACCGCCGCCGTAACTATGACTAGCTGTGCCCAAAACTGCCATGTCCAATATATTTTGGGTACGTGATAATTATTTTTCCATAAGTGCGTCTGGGGTGGTCATAATAGCCTCCTCCGACTTTCTCGGCTCATGTTGTCAGTAGGTTTTAGGAGATCAAAAATAAAATGAACGTGACCTTTTCAATAAATGCATCATAAATTAAAGACGAAATACTTGATTCTCTGCTACAATTAGCCCAGACGTGTTAAATTCTAATCTTATACGCTACAAAATATGTTTCTTGGAAAGAAACTCACAAACATGAAAGCATGAAACTGGCTATTGTATTTAGGATAATAATTAATTAGTCAATTCCTCATAATTCGCACATTACTCCTAGAGGTACACTCTCAACCTTAATGAGTAAAAATACAATATCATTTTTTTTATTTGACACTATCGGTACTTCCTTTGCTAACTCAACAAATCTTTTTCCTGTTTTGCTTACCGCAGAATTTACAACGTAAACACAGCAAGCAACAGGTACGCCGGACATTATGACTATCATGCCGATTTCTGTGAAGACATGACAAAAACACCCAGTGCGCACTATGCATGGGATTTTGGCAATATTGCTTATGCATTAGCGAATTAAACACATGTACACAGTGCAATGCAATGTGTTCGTTTTTGACTTGTGGGTTAGTGGTACTGTGTAATTCTGTGTGAACTAAACCATATATCTTTTGAGTAGCCTTGATGTTTTGGCGTAACCTCCAACTTGTTGCTTACATGATTATGTGTACTATGATAGAAGTGTCTAGTCTCCAATTACGTACGATGTACATGTACAATTTACTGCAGAATTTGACATAGACTAGTATGTACGTAGTGTGCAGTCTCGCGAAAATAAAAGAACAATTTGCACTAAAATATTAACACTCAAGGGTATAACTTTTAATTTCAATATTATTCAGTCGGAATAAACTACATTCTTCTGTAGTCTTCTGCAATTTTAAATCCAATCTGACAGACAAGAGACAAAGTTGTGGTTATTGCGTGAAAGCACTTAATTTTGCTAGGATACTTTTTATCCTTCGCACCTATTCGTATTCAAATTATTTAAATTGTCCTCTAATTCTAGTCATGTTTTTGAGCTCAGTTAGATGATGATTAAGTATTAACTGTCATTTAGTATTATTCCATTCTTCCGAGAGGATTTGATATCTACGTATTTATGAGTGCATCCTTCAACACAAGTTTAAAAAACTAGAGTCATATAACTCGGCAGTCCTGTGAAGTGAAGTATAAAAAATGGTAATTTTAGAATCCATGAAGATAACTGGGGTAGCCGTTGTGTCAATGGTAAATACAGGCAAATTATTCCGAACTACATTTTATATCAGCTAATCACTCGAATAGTTTTTCTTACATGGAATGATTTCGATTTCATCGTTAATTTTCTAATACGAATTTTTATATTTAGGGCGTGGGCGGAATGATGATGACAACATCAGTGATGTTAATTAGAACCAGAGAAATGTTAAGTCAAAAGGAATCAATTCTTTTCTGGGTATGGATTTTCACACTCTTGACAATCGGGGCCGGATTTCTTCAGCTCTTTGCTGGACTTTGTCTACTTCTTAGAGTAAGATTTATGCAAAAATTATAGTTTCCAGTCTGACCTGACTATGACAAAGTCTCAGGGTCACGATCAGGGTATACCGTTGAACAACTGCATCTATGTACATATAGTTTCTTATCTAATTATTTTACTAATAGAAAATTGTGGTCCGACGCTGGATAACAGTCAACGTGACTTCATTCCTCACCATCATCCTTGCAGTGTGTATTTTGTCCACAACAATTTTTCCAGAACACCGTAAAGACTCCGACTCTTCCAGTTCTGGTTCAGACAAACGTGTCCAAGTCCATGAATTTGACAAGGATCATTCATCCAATGAGACTGAAGTTATGTCCATGGAAAATTTTATTGTTGATGAAGATGTTCCAACTACAACGAATCTAAGTTCGGAAGAAACAGAAGATCAAAAAGAATTCGGAAGAAGACAAGTTGTGGATGTGAAGATTTTGAATTTTTATTGTGGATCCTTGATAGCTGATCTTTTGGTCACGCCAATATTTTTAGGGATTATGGCCATGAGGGTCAAACAAGATTTTAAGGCAAGACAACTTGTGGAACGGACTTATGTGTATCCACTTGTGTCATAGTTGTAGTTCAGCAGTACCCAGAGAGCTTAACGTACGATTCAGTAGTTCAAAAAACTAATGTCCAGTATTTTACCATTATAGTCTTACAAGGGAACCCTTGCAAATGTAAAACCCATAAATAGCCCACCTCCTTAAATGTGACTGGTGTTTTTCTACGATATGTGGTTTCCTTGTTAACCCAGCCTTTTGTACATTGCTTTGAAAATAAATTAATATACTTTACATTACATCGTGTGGATTTCGTGAATTCTGCCATTGCGATTTTAGTAATTAGTAATTGACACAAATGCAATAAAAATGCACCCCACAGCAAAATATCTGCCTTGTTTTGAAACGAGTTGTTTTACTTTCATTGTTTTACTCAAATGGTTAGGTCTGTGGATAGTTTTTGGAGTGATGTGTGGAGCTCTCATTTGGTCACTAAGAAGAATGATGGGCAATGTGATTGGTTTAAATATGGGCATATTTATTGTCCTCCTCTTTGCGATTCTTTTGTATCTTGGGTTGGACGGGTAGCGAAACTGAAGAAAATGTCCGGTTTGAGTGAGTGTATTTAGCAATTACCATTGTTTTTTGACAAAACTGGAATGCAATGTACATTTGAAGTCGATGCAGAAGCTAAAAATCGGATATGCCATGTTAAAGCATGGAGATCGACTAAAGGTGTACCGATTTTTATACAAGAACAATTTTTAAATATATTTTTATTCTGACAGGATCGTGGGAAGCGAAAATGAATGAGAACGTGCCCATGGAATAAGTAAGGCACAGGGGACGCGGACGTGGCCATCTTTTAAAGTACAAATTCTGTTTCACGATGAAATCCAATTTTTGTCAATTTATTCCAATAAATAAATAAAATGTAAACTAAAGAACTGGAGAACGAGTAAAATCTTATTTTGCGTAATTAATTTTAGTCCAACCCATACAAGCTGTGCTGATTAATTTTCAACCAATTCTTGACTTGAGGATTGCGATCATCATAGCAATATTTGTTATGCTGATCTACCAAACTTTCCTTGTATATCTAATTTTGCAAGTGCATCCCCTCAATAGGGGGTTACAGAATACTTCTTAAATTATTGAAATCTTCGAAAAATCATTTTAAAAAATTGTAATCCGGAGCTCAGCTGAATACGGAGCAAGTGATGCAAAATATCGAAGAGCAGGTGCAAAACATGGAGGTCGGTGCAGAACCGCCGCCGGTGGAAAATATGGAGATCGATGCAGAACCGGTCATTCTGGTCGCTCCAATGGCAGCTCCAATAATTGCAGCTCCAACTTTTCTTATGCAACGAGAATGGAACGAACCAGGAACACAACTCGATCATACTGTAAAAAAATAAGGTGTAGCCTAATTAATTTGCCCAATTTAATTATTCCATATTTCCATAATTTTACCAGGTTGTGATCAGAAATGTCTTGCCATTCTTGAAGCACAAACGCATGAAAAAATTGCGCTTACTTTCGTACAACTGGAACATGACAATTTTGGAATCGCCCGAATTCAATGTTCAGCTTACGGGTTAGGAAATTATAACTTTTGTACATATACGTATATGTCCTCATGAATAAAATTTTTAATAGGAAGAATCCGTGGTGTTTGGTATCGTAAAGCGGATCGGTTAAATTTCCAGACAACACCAAAATGGAATACTCTGTACCTCAATCGTTTTCAATTTTATCGTCACTCTTGTCAATTCCGATTGTATTGGCAAAGCTCCGTTGAATTCTTGGACACTCTGATCATTTGCCGTGTTAGTTTGGAGTGTGATGGTTTCATATTTCTATTGAGTAATTGTCCAGTGTTGAGGTCATTGACCTTGGAGATTTGTCAACTTCGTGACCTCGATGATCTCCATTCGGCAGCGGCCATTGCGAAACCACGACGCGGAGGATATGTAAGTAGTTATAATATATGTCGGTATGTGACCTTTTGGCCTCAAATGTTAATAATTAATATTGACCCGACTAATATTTATAGTGTCTACCACCAAAACCGATCACTCGCGATTTGAGTCACTTGAAATTGAAATCCATCAACAGAATTGAACAGTGCTTCATGAATTATTTGATTGAGAGAACTGGAAATTTGGAATTATTCCAAGTTACATCATGTTTTGTTCCAACTGATAAGGACAAAATAAATAACACTCCTCACCTTCTTCCAGAATTTGAAGCACGTTATACAGAATTTGAAAGAAATTTGCTCAGACTTCTGGAGAAAAATGAAGACGAGATGACTCTGACTCAGTTTACGTACACAAATAATTACTTTTACACGAGTTTCTTCAGAAAAATCGCAGACAGAGAAACCTTTTTCAACATTCCGTCTTTGACTTTGGAAGTAGACACTCCGGACCAAAGTCTACCGAATTATGATGAAATGATTGCGTTCAGTGGAAAATGTCAAGGAGTTGAGACTCTCAGTTTAAAACTCCACAAAGACATTCCAGTCATGGTACTTCAAAATTTTCTCGAGCCTCACCGAGAAACTCTTCAGAAATTGTACATTGGTGTTAAAGGGAACACAATTAGGACTCATTTGAATTTGGACTTTTTAAAAGAGTTCACAGTCTTGGATGACTTGGAAATTGAGGATACGAAGGTGTGACAAGATTTTATTTCATTTCCAAGGTCATGTGACAGAAAATACTGTCCGAAATTCTAAATTGTTATATGCATGTCCATAACAGCCTCTAGTTCTCAAAAAAATTCGACCGATCATTGGAGGCAACCGAAGAATTGACGGGTTGGAAGATTCAACGGAAGTAGTGAGGGAATTGATCACAAACTATGGATCAGGGATCAATCCAAGTTTCATGAATGTCTTGCCACCAGAATTGAAGAAATTGAGTCTCAATCACTACGTGACCCC
The DNA here is from genome assembly GCA_034698835.1 of Protaphorura tricampata. Taxonomy (NCBI): domain Eukaryota; kingdom Metazoa; phylum Arthropoda; class Collembola; order Poduromorpha; family Onychiuridae; genus Protaphorura; species Protaphorura tricampata. The sequence continues at coordinate 4,740 of JAQGCB010002973.1, read as the reverse complement.
AATTGACCCTCTCCATCCGATTGATCCGAGTGTTGCTACTTGGCAATCCCTTAGGTCAGTGTTGAAAACAAAATTACGTGCTGATTTTGTGCACTGAGTTAGCTCATCGGATTTTCTCTTGTCAAAATGTGGGGTTACACTTTTAATAACCTAAAAATAATTTTGTGGGACAGAAAGTTGAGTAAATTGGAAATTAGAGGTCCTTGGATTTTAACAATCACTGGGATAATTGGTGCGATTTCTCAAGAATTGACCCAATTGGAAACATTGGCATTGACTGCTTGTGGTCTCGAAGACACTCATCTGACTGGATTGGATGAATCAATTACACTAGACATGTATAATTCCACTTACGCTGGAATGGAAGTTTTTAGAGCAATTCCTAATCCGACGGGTGAACAAGTGACCGATGCAATTCGTGGAAGAATGCAACCTGACACTACTGACTGGAATGCTCCTCGACATCGTCTTTCTGACCTTCCCAGTAAGTCTTGGAATTTATCCTGAAATATTTTATTCTGCAATTTACAATTTTTTTTGTTCCGTTAGATCTTAGTAATTTGGATTTATCCTTGAATCCTGGCATCTCGGATATCTCGCTTTTTGATGCCATCAGGTCTCCTAGAATCAGAACTCTGAACTTGTACGCGTGTACTAAGGTAATATGTATTACGATACAGAAAAACTGGAATTTATAGGGATTCGGGGCAATGGCTCCATTTTTGACATCAGTCTACTGACTAGATCACGTATAATGCTTAAAAACCAATATCCTTTGAATCTGTCTGGAATTTCTTGCCTTCTAGATTTCGGACGATGGAATGCACTTCCTCACTCTCTACAATCCTGGACTCGAAGTTTTGAACGTGAAACATTGCCGAAAAGTCAGTCAACGTGGATTAAACAAACTAGTAGGCAGTTGTCGCCTTCTCAAAACTATTTACAGCACGAGAATACCGGTGTGTTTGCCATTCTTATTATCTCACAAAATATTTTACAATAAAACTTTGTGGTTTTAGTTTTAGTTTTCAATTATAAAATTCGTTCTCTATGTACAGGCCTATAATCGATCTCCTAGATCCGGAGATCCCAGGACTTTGAATGAGACGAGGTATCACCGTCCAGAGGAGATGCATCCAAGGTATGCAGATATTGTTGTGACCACAGATGAAAAATATGCGGCAAGACTCACACTCTAACTTATTTTCAAGTTAATCTATTTGAGTTTACTGATTCTGATTCTACACAATTTATGACTCAATTTTGAGGGCAGTCATCCTTGAACTTGGCCTTTAGATTTTCTAAATTTAGTGGTATCCCAAGTATTATCTCGAGTGTGTAATGGAGAAGTTGAAATAAAAGTCAACCAAGAACTAAGTAAATAAACTCGTTTTTTTCAATAGTTCTTTTCTGTTAAATTCATTCTGTCAGAGCGGACTTGTCATATTCAATTAGTGGTATCCAGAAATATTAATTAAGACAATTTTTGCATGTGCATTTTCTTAAGCCTGAGAATTATTTCGCATTCATTTGGAATTTACTTCCTTGGAATATTTTTTAATTAGACAAGAATTTATTCAAAAGAAAACATAACAGATTTTATTAATTTCATCGATTCAACTCATCATTCTAACTCTCATCATACTCATCATGCCTTAATTACAATAAATATGTACAAAAATGAATAACACTACAATCAAGAACGGTAATGGGGTCAATTGATGCCCACCCTCTACTATCATACAAGTTCCATCCCTAGGATTCCAAATGGCTATTTTGAGACAAACACATCGTAAACCAGTAAATTTGTAACCAATTCGACACTCAGCATTCGGTACACACATTGTGGCAGTATTTCCAACAGTTCTTCGAATTAGAGTTCCATTATTTATTAACCCGTACGGAAGTGCAACTTCATGTCCACAAAGACTGGAATGTGCAAATCCAGCTGGGATGTAACAACCAGAAGCAAAAATACCAAATTCATCTCTTCTTCGCATAGCATTTAGATAAATAGCTCGGTCACTCAACCCACGGTGACACCGACAAAACCCTTTTTTCGGCGGAGGTGCTAACGTCGTTGCACCAGGAACGACGACTGGGGCAGGAGTCACTACAGCCGTTGCATCTGTTGTGGTCAATTCTTTACCCACTGTGGGAACACATTCTAATCGTTGGTTTATTCTACAGATATCTTTAGAAAATGAATCTGCTTTTTGGTTGTTGGCGACTGGGGTGCCACTCGTTTGAAGTCGGTGGACCTGTGATCCATAGGTCTCACAAGGCATATTATGAGTTCTCCCGATACCACGGACAGGGAATGACATTGGGGTCATCTCAGTCGTCGTCGATATAGTCGGGTCTTCTGTTGTTGGGTCAGGTTCAAAGCCAAATGGTCCAGCTAATCGTACCTCCACTCCTGTGATATTTTCTAGGAAACAAATTTGAATATTTTAGAGTGCTTACCATTTTTTTTGGAGAAAACCAACAACGTCTGGCTAAATGGATTCAAATAATTATATTAATATTTACGTACTTCTTCCAATTATTGAAACATTGGACCTTGGAATGTCAACTGTCACATTCAGAGTAGTATTCAGCTTCGATTCGTCCAAACTATCGTTCTTCTTTTGAGGCAATTTAGTTGTGGCAACAGTTTTTAGTCTCTCTTCTCGTGTCAGTGGAATAAAAGCGTTTGGTGGTGGTAAAACCATTGTATTTGTATCTGCACAGAATTAATTAGTAAATTGGAAAAATATATCATACCCTTTAGAAAATTTTCAAATTGATTAGTCCAATTTTTGTTACCATTCAGGGAATTTGGGTCCCGTTGTTCCATGTGCAACGGTGTTCCAGAAACCATTTCGCCTACATAGAATATTATGACGAATGTTGTTAAAACCGAGAAACGACCCAAGATTTTTGAAACTGCCATTCTGAAACTTTGAAACTGTACAGCAATATTTGTAGCAAGTTTGGATTTCAAGAAAGTCTGGTGATTTCCAATGTGGAGGATAATCCAGGTCACTCGTTCCTCCTTTTAAAAAACACGAATGACCTGGTTTATCCTCCTTCGTGATTTCCTTCTATTTGTTTATTTTTGAAGTTTTTGCCCAAAATCTCCCTTAGAAATGATCCCACAAGAAAAACACAAAAATGTACGTTAGCGTAGCAAATTCTAACGATCAATTCTAATACACAAAGAAAACGAAAGCAATAATGGTGCAGACTTGTGCCGGAGAAATTGAACACCAAACTTAATTAACTTAACGAAATGATTCAATAACTCAACACACAGATTATTTCTTTAATAAGGAACGTTTAGCTCCACTGCAGTTGAAGCTAAAATGACAACACCAAAAAAACAGTGCTAATAACACCTTAGATTCTAGATTTTATTAAGCCCTTATGAGAAACATCACATCACATAGCCTCGAGTAAATAGATTTTCAACATGTACATATTTTGCATTAAATCGGTAAATTGTAATCTCAAAGCTCACAAGGTAAACCGTTTAACATTTGACACCAAAACCTTCTACTTTTTTTTTCTCTATTTTTGACCCTTCTATTTCCCCTTACTTACACCCAAGTAAATCGTGCAAATATGGAAAGCTTCCCAATCTAATTGTAATTGTAAAAACTAAATACACTTTGTGTGCACATTGATTGTAAACTTACACTAATTAGGATTGAATTGTATGAGACTTGGCTAACTGGTTGAAAAAAAACAGACCACTGCATTGACTTAGAAAAATTACGGGTGGTTTCTTCTTGGAATAAATAAAGTGCTTTAAAAAATTTGTACAAGCTATGACTTAAACTTGGTCACATTATGTAAGAATGTAAGATTGGACAAATCCAAGGCCAACTTCCTGCTCCTATTCAGGTAAACAACGACATTTCTAAGTTATATACTCTTAAGAATAAATTCTTTATGGAAAAGCACACTAAATCGTAGTAATAAGTAGATCCTTTTGAGTATGAGGACGTGAATAGGCGGATGGACAATTAGCATTAGCTGAAAATTGCGAAGGCAAAGGTCATCATCATCAGTACCCGTCAAGTGCATGTTTCGAGTCTCCTTACAACATTCCAATACCGTCTCCTTCTTGGTTACCAGATTTCTCGAAGAACATGAAGTCCTGAAAGACACAATAGGCCAAGATTTCAAATTTTCTGAAACAATAGTTAGTCGAACAAATGGAATATTTTTTTACTCACAATAAGAAAACAAGCTCCAAGCATAACGGCCTTCATACCTAAAATTGCATAAAATTAATAGACCATTACCAACTGAAATCTATATAAAAATTATTTTCAACTAAAAATTAACTTTCAAATGTTTACATGGAATATAAGAAATCATAAAGAAATTAATAATTAATTGTGTTTGATTTAAACTTACGGACATCCAAATCCATTGGAAATTGAATTCCAAAATTGTCAGCATCTGTGAAAGCCTCCCGAAGAAGGCCACTCCATTTCTTTGAAATTTTTCCAACTTGAGTTGATCCATCACGAGATAGAATCTATGGAAAATTCAGAATAAAATATTACTTCTCTAACACATTTTCTAAGTAAGTAAATGTGGATTTAAAAAATAACACAAATTAATTTTTGGCTTTTTTTTTAACTTAAAAGTGATATCATAATAATAAAAATTGTGTCACCTGAAATTCGACATTTCCACAAAGAGAGTAAGTGCAAAATGGACCGTCAATCCGAAGTACAACATCAC
>JAQGCB010002972.1:0-10527 GCA_034698835.1 Protaphorura tricampata | reverse complement strand
ATGCATCGTGTGTGTACGTACCCCAAATATTTAATTTGGTTCAATTTTGGGTACTACTTGCATTTGGAATGTAATACCCGTTAGGGAAGGCAAATTCCACGTCAAAAATCACACATACAAATTGTATAGTAAATCCGAGGTCAAATTGCAATTCACCTCCACTCATCCCTGTCTAGTTTTATTTCTGAGCCAGCAGGTGAGAAAATTCAATTAATTTTACACCTCAAATCTATGAAGATTATGGGGAATATGCCAAGCCAAGTTAAGCCATCCTTCAACTGTGGACGACAGACCGAAACTCCACAAGCAGACTTAACAGTATAAACTAACAAGGGAATCACTTTTTATGTAAATCCTGGATTTATTCAAAAACTAACCCTAAAATTTTTCATCAATCACAATTTGCACACGAACACTTACACGTAGGATTGTTAGTCAAAGCATATATTTTTTTATTGTACTGCAAATGTATGCAAAATTGTAGTTAATCAACATGTCATATTCGTAATGTAGCTTATCTTTGGTTTTTTTTTGTACATCACGACTACACGACAGTTGATATTTTTCATTCAATACACTGGGATTTTAATGAGTTCTTGCGCTCCTTTTCGTTTCTTTTCCCAATTGTGGAGACGATTAAGAGGAAAGCACATGAAAGCAGAGAGGAACATAAGAATTCCAGCCACGTAGAAGGATAAATCCAACTTCCCTCCAACTTCATTAAAAAATGCTGTAGAAAAATACATAGTCGACTTTACTAAAATGTCAATTGTCAATAACCGTGGAATTTTTAAAAATTCTTCAAAATTCTTACCACCGAATGGGATTGAAACAAATGCTGCCACTCCATGGAACAAACACAAAAGTCCAAATGCATTCGTCAAGTTTTCGATTCCCATGAATTGAACGACAAGGATAGGACGGAGTGAGATAAAACATGCTAGAAATATATAAATGTAAATATTTACATTAATTATGATATATTGTTCTAAAATATTTTAATAAACACTTCATGACTTACCGCCACAGAATCCAAAAATAAAAGCGTACACAGCTAAGGCATAGTAATTATGGAGGAAGGGAGCAACGGCTGTGGCGATGCCAACTACTAGCAGGGCTATATTATTGATGAGCAAAACCTTAGACGCCGCTCTGCTCCCGAGGTACCCGCACAAAGCACTTCCAACTATATTTGCTACTCCGATAACAGAGACCAAACCCGCTGCTACAGTAGTATCTAATTTATCGTCATGTTGAATCGCCAGTCCTTTAAAAAATTAATTAATTTATTATTTACAGTTGATTTTTTTTAAAATAATTTACTCAAAGTCGCTACAATGAAAATCAATTCACCTGCAAGGGTTGCGAAGGGTATATAGTACCCCAAGAGTGTTGTTAAACCTGACGTTCCCAAAAGTAAAAATGTGAAGGATTTCAAGAGTGAAAAATCCAACATGTTTCGAAGTACTTCCAATGAACATTTGCAACGTTTTTTCTCGGGCGGAGGTGGGAGAATCATTGTGGACTCGGCAAGGCTTATTGGAACGGCTTCCACTTGAAGACCTGGTGGTGGTTCGTCCTACACACAAAAATACACTTACATTTTTAAAAAGAAATACTGAACACCACAATACACAAATTTACTGTTGAAAAGTTCACACAGTGGACTCTCTATATACCGAACTAGAAAATTGCACCAAATGTGTCCAATAAAGAGAAAGTTTAATATACAGTAAGTGGAATAACAAAGAAGTGAATGCGGAAAGAGTTCTTGCGTTCCTGACATTCTGGTCGGTATAGAGAGGTGTACGATATAGGGGAGGTTGATATATTGAGATTCCACTGTAGTTCATATTCATAGTTACCGCTTTCTCAGGGTGAATAGTTGCTCTGGAAAAGATGTCAGGGTGATGTAAGGGTTTATTCAATGTGCTTGTGTCCGCGACACGAAAAATCCTGGATGCACCCACGTTCCCCAAATCCCCCATGTAAGATGGATTCACCACAAGTGTAATTGGTCGTGCAGTCCCTCCGATACTCCTTGTGCTCATCATTCTTGACGACGAAATGAGTTGTCGACTTTGATTTCGATCCCCCTCCAATCCACGAATTGACTCTAAAATGTACGTACACATAGACATTTTTCTTAAGTTATATTTATGTATGTTTGGATTTTGTATACTACTTACGTGTAGATTGACCAACTGAATTTGGTAAATTGTCTCCAGTCTGATTCTGGACGGCACCTTCTTTTGGAACATTTGCTGCTAAGCTATTGTCAGACACGAGAAGACCTGAATCCTCAGCCTTCTGCTGATCTGTCGAAGATTGATTCTCAATGGGCATGCCAGAATCGGTTTCATGAACTGACTTGGGTTCCTCGCTCCAATCAGCTGGAGTACGCTTCACGGGTTTAAGAGGGCGGTAGAGTACAACTAGAAAACCCATGCAGAGAAACAAACCTCCCTCAACGATGAGTGTCTTTGGCCATCCCACTTGAGTTACAAGTATGTCGATCACTGGAGCATAGATGAAAGTCCCGATCCCTGAGCCACACACAGCTATCCCATTAGCCAAAGATCTTTTTGCATCAAAATAATATCCGACAGTGATGATGGCTGGGATGTAGAGCATACAAAGTCCCATTCCACCCACAAACCCAATAAATGCATACAAACTCCCGTAATTTGGACCGTCCTTGTCACCATTTTGATTGAACAGAAAAGCCAAGAGAAATCCAGCACATGCAGTGATACTTCCAGCAATGGCAGTGATACGGAATCCAAATATATTTGCAATTGAGGAGACAATTGGTCCTAAATGTGTAATTAAAATTAAATAAATTTAACTTGTCAAATTAATTAGTCCCTAAATAATTTAGGACAATCTTACCTCCGACAAATTGGAATCCTACCAACATTCCACCAACCCAACCCAGTCTAGTTCTTCGTTCGTTCAGTATATTTATGTCCATTGTATCATTTCGACTTACTGCGATATTCTCTTGAAGAATTCCGATGGAATAGACTGTCCCGTCCACCATCAAGTTACTCATGAATGCCACAAAAACACTGGAAATAAATATAAAATATTAATTAGTTTATTAATTAGTATCTTAATTTATTCATGAGGTCTTACATGACCCAACCCCAACCGCCATCAGGGGCTACGATCAAATCCTCTGGAACAATTTCTTCATTGTAGGGTCCAACGATCTGATGGAGAAAAAAAATTATATGGGTATGTTCTCCAAATTATTTTAAAACTCCAAAAATTATTTGTGGTCCAATCTTGTTGTACCTTAATCGGCATTTCTCCGTTCTCATCGAAGACGTGACTACTTTGTAGACGCAAATCAGGTTCCAATGGTTGGTCGCCCAATGGTTCCGGAAGAACAACAGTCGAAGATGTGGGAGGTTCGTCATCCCTTTGATACCCTTCCTTATCAGGAGGGTCAACGGTAGGTGAATCCATGATCAGAATTCAGAATAGGAGGTGTTGACACTAAATAGAATTAATTTGAATGAAATTGTTGGCTTTTTTTTCTACCAAGGTGTAAAATTAACTCAAACTATTTGTTTGTTTGTGGATGTCAGTCGTGTTGTACATTCCATAGCAACATTACCGAAACAGAAAATATACACACACAATTTCGTTGTCAAGCTGAAAAAAATTAAAATTACTGTAATGGTCCCGACGACATCAGACTCCCGAATTTTGCTGACCTTTGACCATGTCTGAATTAAGTGCACAATTTACCTAACGGAGGTCATGGAGGTCAAGTTATCACAATCCACGACAAATCAATCAGAGGGATATTATTTGTCGGTTGAAGTTTTTCGGTGAATTTCTTGCTCAGCTATAGTATAATTCAACTCCAGCATATTCTTCCGGTGCGTGCGTGCGGTGTCTGCGTCTGGTGTCTAACGTTGAGAATTTGACCTACTATTAATGGCATTCGCAATAAAAATACGTGGAATTCCTTTGGTTTTCTATTTGGTAAATTCCTGCGCGGGTTGACAAAGGAAAGGTGTATCGTGTATCCCTATTATATGTCCATATATGACTCTCCTAGTCTCATCTCCATTTGCAGGAGTTACCCGGGTAGAGTCCAGAGTTGATGATTGTGGGCAAATCAGAGTTCCCCAGAGACTTCTTCACACTCCTCTCTCTTCTTGTCTTCCAGTTTTGGGGTTGACATTCCATTCCACTCGACTTCTTCTTTGTCTTTATTCTCAAGATTTTACTCTATTTTCTCTGGAATCACTTCTTTTGTGGACAAACTCAGATTTCACTACTAAAACTACGAGTAGAAAACTTAGGAGTCTTAAAAGGCAAGGGACAGTTTTCTTATGCAAGTGCATAATTGCGGTTAACTGGCTTAATGGTTTCGGCAATTAAGAAAAGTACTTGCTTTTTGCTACATTTTTAAATCAGAAATTAGTATCCAAATTCCTTCCCTTGCCAGCTAGCCCTTCTTAGAGAGGAGTGCAGTAGACTGGACATGCATTTCATTGATTTCGTTGGAAATTGTTTGGGCGTCAGCGGACACTTCCTTCTCCATGTCCTCCGCAAATCATCGAGTGCAAATAAATAAAGATTACAATTCCCATGCGAAACATAGCAACTGCAATGCAATGCGTACCAGCATTGACTTCCATTTTCAGTAGTCCCGGCTTTATTCTGCATCGTGTGTGTCAATCAATCAATTATTTATTTGACATAGCAATTAAGCCTTATCAACAGAAATTTCACACGATATTACCATATAATTTCAGCAAGTAAATCTTCTTAACTAGGTGCACATAATTTTTAAATTAAAATTGAAGACAGAACGAAGACAAAGTAGTAGTATAATCCATATTTTCAAATTTATCGTTACCTTATTACATTACCTAAACTCGCGTCAAACGTAACGTTCTCTGATAGTAATTGATTTCCGTAGCATAGCAAAAATTAGTTCACATGATTTAACGCTGTAATTGTTAACAGTTAGAAATTTTAGACAGTCTCCACCGTAATTAATATTTATGAGATTACTCCTAGGCGTGTTATAAGCATTGCATTCATCAATTATATGTGAAAAGGATTCTTGACAACCACAGAATTTACAACTATCAGTAAAATTAATAAGGGTTCTGTTAATCAGTAGCCGCCTTGAATGTAAGCGTAGTTGAGATATCACTCTACTAATATATAGTGGAGTTTCAGTCAAAAAATTTTCCCTTTTGGCATATAATTTGATATCACCGTAATGAGGATATGTTAGTGATGATTTTGCACGCTTTACATCATTATTCTCATGTTTAATTTTAATTTTCTGTAATATAGCATCAATGCTTTCCTTAATAATAAAAGGGTCTTGGGAGTCCCAGACTTCACAAAAACCAAGGTCGGATAGACAATTTTTCATTTTAGAGCACCAGTTATAATCATTATCATTTTTGTCAACTGTTTTGAGCAAATGTTCATAGCAATCACGTAAAAGTGTACCAGTGGGATGATTTAGAATTCGAATCAGCATTCTTATAGCCAAAAGAGTAATCTTGTGCTCTGCGTGTGTTCTACCATTTTCTAATCTAATGAAGTAGCCCGGTGTTCCCATGGGAAGGTGTAAATATTTCTTTAGAAATGCCTGTTGGAGTTTTTCTTGTTCATTTGTGTGTTTTAATCCCCAAATTGCACTACAGTAGAGATTTACAGACAGCGCCATCGCTTCAAATATTTTCATGGCCGAATCATACTGTATGCCACCAGCGTTTATGATTTGTAAAATATTATTTAGGGCAATTTTCCCTTTGCTTAGAAAAGTTTTTGATGCTAAATTGAAAAGTCCCGAAGATGCAAAGGTTACTCCTAAGTAAACGTACGAGCTTACAACCTCGATTTTCTGTCTACCCCATATGAATTTATCTGTCTTAAGAAGACGCCCAGCGTTTTTTCGGAAAATAACGACTTTGGTCTTTGAGAGGTTTACCTGCATGTGGTTCTGATCTAAGTAGTCTCTAAGCTTATTCAACTTTTTTTGTAGGGCTAAGCCATTTGGTGCTACGAGCACCATGTCATCCGCGTAAAGCAGAATGTGGATTGTGCGAAGTTCACTAATTCTGATTCCATGATCGTTATTCTTAAAAATTTCTTCAATGTCGTTTATATAGAAGTTGAAAAGGTAAGGGCTGAGTGACACCCTCTGCAGGACGCCTTTCCCTATTCTAATTCTATTGGTGAAACCATATGCAGTCCGAATTACAGCGTAGGCATTCCTATAAATGAATTTTATTATGCGAATGAGTTGTTCAGGAAGGCCCGCCCTTTCTAGTTTTTGCAGGAGTCGATAATGGGGAACTGAGTCGAAAGCTTGCGATAGATCAATGAAGCATGCGTATAGTTTTTTGTTTCCTGACAGTTGGCTTTGTACTAGGGAGTTTAAGACAAAAACCTGATCTTGGCAGCCAACATTCGGTCTGAAACCTGCCTGGTATTCGGAAAGAAACTTATTAGCTTTAAACCAAATTATAAGCCTTTTAGCCAAAATTGTAGTAAAAATTTTGAGAATTGTTGCTACCAATGAAATAGGTCTATAGTGTTTGGGGTTTGATCTGGAACCCTTTTTAAAAATAGGAGCAATGATAATTTCGCACCATTCTAAGGGCACCCTGCCACAAGCGTAGCACAACTGAAAAAGCATGGCTATAAAACACAACAATGTGACTGACGCTACCTTCCATACTTCGTTTGGTATATTGTCTCTGCCTGCCGCTTTGTTGTTTTTTAGTTTCCTGACTGTGTTTGTAATTTCTGTCTGTGTAAATAAGTTTTCAAAGGCAGAGTTGTCGACGTCCTGCGAAGTTTGCACCTTCTCGTACTGATCAATGTATGAGACCTCACTTTCCTGGAACACTTCAGAGTAATGGGTTTCCCATTCTTGGTTTGAAATTAAATTTGTATTCTCCCTACCAGGTCTGAATGAGTTAACGGCTTCCCAAAATTCTCGACTGTTTCTATGATTAGTTAATCGTCTCTCAACTTCTAATTTATGACTTGATTTCTTTGTTTCGCATAGAGATTCGTACTTCTTATTTGTGTGAACATAATGTTTTAGGCTACCCTTTCTGAGTCGGAATTTCCTCAAAGCGGACTTATTATTTCTCTTAGCCATCAGACACTCCCAATCAAACCATTTGAAACCTCTTTTGTGCCAACCTTTCCTTTTAAATTTTAGCAGTTTATGTTGAATCGCTGATGATTTGATTGAATTCATCATGCCACTTGATAATTCATCAACACTCAGATTCTCTGAGGGAGCTAATTGTGAGTCAATGCTGTCACTATATAAACTCAGTGTTTCCGCGGATTGCTTTAGATTCCAACAGGTTTTCTTCGGGCTACTGTCTTTAATATGAGCTGAGCTATCCCTGTACTCTAGCTCGCCAAGTGTGATTTGTATCGGAAAGTGATCTGACTGTGTATTGTTTAATACTTTGAAAGTGCAGATGAGAGATTTAATTTCCTCGTTGCATAAGGCTAAATCAATTACACTCCCACCCCTACCATTCCTGTGTATGAATGTAAGCTCCCCTAACTCATCCCCGTGAGTAACTCCATTACAAACATTTAATGCGTAGTCATTCAGTTTTTCACACAAAATTTTGCCTGCTTTATTTAATTGCCTATCTTTGCTCTGGCGATTGTTGACAAAGGCATCATATCTACCTATACGGGCATTTAGATCACCTAATACGATGACTCCAGTTCCTTTAGCCAAAATTGTCTCTAGCTTTGTGAAAAATATTTCAAAGGCATGGTAAAAATTTCCATTTGGTGGAAAATAGACAAACACAATTGTGTATATTTTCTCACCAAAAGTTAAATTAAAATACATTGCGTAGTTGTCCACCTCAATCAAACGGAAATCTTTCCCTAAATCCTTCCTGCAGCCTACTAGCATACCACCAGAATATCTTCCTAACTCTGTGTCTGTGTTTCTAATTCCAAAAACCTCCCACTGGTTATAGTCCGTGAAAAAATTATTTGAAAATTTTTTATGGTGCATGGTTTCAGAAAAACAAAAAATTGATGGATTGTGTTCGAAGAAATCGTTATAAAAATCGTAGGCCTTCCCAGTTAACCCATTTATATTATAATAAATAATGCTTATGTTAGTCAAGTTACCATTTAATTCCGTGTTTACGTTAAGCGTTTGATGCGAGTTGGTAATATTTCAAAATTCCGTATTATTCGGTGTAGTTCCAAATTCACTATTTTCAACATTTAAAGTACCACGACGTCCCATGATCTCAGTAATTCTTCCGTCTTCGTTCAGTTTGAAAAAACGACCTTCTATTTCAATCTTCTCTCCATGAATCTTGACCGTCTTCCCTGCAGCAGTTGCTTTCTTCGCTTCAGAACGAATTATTGCGCGCTTTTTTCTGGTCTCAAAGGGAAAGTCATCGTTTATATAGATGTTAAGGTTGGCTTGCCGAATTTTCTCTTTAGCCTTCATTATAGCAGTTTTATCGGAAACCGAATGCAATTTGACTTGTACTGGACGGGAGCTGCCATCTGTCCTCTTCTCACCAAGGCGCTTTGCTCGATCTACAGAGATGTTCGGTAGGTGGAGAATTTGATCAAAAAATCTCAATATCTTTTCAGCCAGTTGTTCACCCGTGTCATCTTCATCAGTATCCTCTTTGAGGCCAATCATGATTATATTCTTTTCTCTAGTTAGAGTATCAATCATCTCCAACCTTGACTCTAAATCACGAATTCTCTTCTTGTCGGCTGCTGACTCTTTTTCAAGCTCAGCTATTCTGTTAGAATGAATTCGGACAGTATTTATTGTACTGTCAATTTTGCTCTCCAATTTTACCCCCAGCTCTGCAATTTGTTTTGTCATATTTTCTTGAAAGGAAGTTAAAATATTCGCGAGACTAGAAGAGTCGTTCGTTCCGGCTTCTGCGTGTGTCCTGGAGTCACTTCCCGATGCCATATTTACAGACGTTGAGTTTTCACGAGGAGCACTGGCAGAAGAATGTGCAAAAACGGACAATTTTTCACGAAAAGATAGGCTTCTATGCTTTTTTGGTTCCGATATCTCAGACCTCGTGTCAGTAGCTTCAGATTGGAATGGGCTGTGTGATCTTTTTCTGCCGCTGCCCACAGTTGACAGGTTCTTTTCTGGAGTAGGTGGGGGTGTACGAGTAGTCTTCATGAGTTTAGATGAGTTTTAGAATGTCTCCACTGGTTGGACGTTTTTCTTATTGATGAATTTTGGTTCCAAAACCGAGTCCATACAAAAATAAAAGGTTTTCTCAGATTTCAAATTTTCAAATTTCAAGTTCAGTATTGGGGGTTTTAAATCTGGCGGGTCTTCTACCATGTGTCTTGGCTTTAAATTCAACCAAAAAATTGTTGACTTTGACGTACCTTGTGACCAGGCCTGGTTCACGATATTTCAGTCGTTTACACGATTTTTCAGTTCGTGGCCAGGCAGTGGGTTTCCCGGATGACCCTTAAACCTTTACTAGTGTCTGAAGGACCGTAGAAATTTTTGAATTTTGAAATTTTTTGGAGGAGCACGTCCAGATTTCAACTTTTCAAATTCGCCGCCAATTGCCTCCTCTTCAACCCTCCTCTCAAACCTTCTCTTCTCAAACATCGATTCAGCCTCCGCCAAATGTCTCTCATTTTCCAGTTCAGCCTCTGCTGCCCTGCGACGAGCTATTGAGCTGGCAGTGCTTGACGTTGACCTTCGGGATCCACGGCTGGAATGGGAGAGGTGGTCGTCTTCAGGGGGAAGGGGGACATACTTTAACTCCTGTGGGGTCTTCGGTCGTCCAGGGACTAAAGACTGCTTCTGTTTCTGGACATTTCCTCCACCAGATTGCAGCAATTGACTCCGTTCAAATTTCTGAAGGATACGCTGAAAGGAACCTTGGTCAAGGTAGTCCATCCGACTGGGAGTTACTTGTTGGGCAATGGGGTTGGAAGGATTAGAGGTCATGGGGGCGCTGGGCATGACAGGTGGACCTTGGCCATCACTATCAAACCCAAGCCGTCTTGGTGGCCGTCCCTTGTTGGTTCGTTTGCTCTCGCGAACCCGACCATTTTCCTCTCCGTCACCTTCATAGTCACTAATGTCCGACATTTCGGATCAATAAATGTCAAAAGCACTTTCAAATAAACAAATGTCAAACACCGACCGTGTGATTTGTCCAAATCGGGCTTCACTGAATGTCAAATGTTTGACCACAAACACAATGTCAATTATTCAAATAACTGACACACAATTAAGTCAAAATTCACTCCGGAGTTTCACTTCAATATCCGGTACAAAATTTCACAAAAGGGACTGCGTCACTTTAGTCTGGTTAATTTTAGTTAGAAGGACCATGTAAAAGAGTTTGATCTTTAGCTTCGATAGCTCACTTATTTATTGATCTTTAACTCACAATAATTCGTAGCCAAAGTCAGACAACTGTTCTACCAAGCCGTTTGTAAGACGGTTGGGCGGGCGTGAAATACTTA
>JAQGCB010002971.1:0-10527 GCA_034698835.1 Protaphorura tricampata | reverse complement strand
ACAATGAATGATAAATATACACGTGTCTCTTTGTGGAGTGAGGCGTGAAACCGATGTGGATTGCGACGAGATGAAAAATAAGCTGGAGTAGACGTGGTAGTTGTATTCAATTGACGTATTTGAGGAGAATCGATTTCAGGTAGATTAGGAGCGTCCAGTTTTGTAGTGTTCAAATTTTCAGTCACATAGCTCTGAGATAAGAAGGCAGAATCTTTTGGACGATTCAAGACAATAGCACGATTTTCCTTACGTGGCATAATTTTCTCCAGGGTAAGATCACTTGACAGGTAAATAATATGATGGAATTTATCATGATGCATAAGTTTACGTTTTCCCCTAGATTTATATAGATATATTTTGCCATTAACGAAGGACAATGTTACGTACACGGACACGCACTGGCCTAGGTCTTAATCCTATTTTGCCCATCCTCCCTGAGGATAGTGGGTTTACGGTTTACAGAATCTACAGAATCCGGAATGCTTAGGTGGCTGCTATTGACAGGTTTAATGGTCGATCGTTACGGCAGAAATCCGGAATGCTTAGTTGGCCGCTATTGACAGGTTCAGTGGTCGCCGGTGGCAGGTACTGCTGTTAATGCGCGATGCCAAAGTTTAGGTGGTCCCTCTCGCCAGGTACACCTGGCCTGACTTCTGTCATGATGATCGACTGCTCAACCTGCCAATAGCGACCACCTAGAACTAAAAACGAGGAAGTTCACCAAGCACTCACAACAATAGACTTTATAAACTTATTGTCATACCTTATACCGTGTCGGATCTGAAACCATCCAGCGTGGGTTTCAAGTGTCCGGTTCGCCAATAAATTAGGACTGTACATTCCCAAGGTAAGCAAAATGAATATGTATATACTGACAATTCAAATGTTCGGGAAACCAAGGCACAACGTTCCAACACGGGTCAAGAAAATAAATTCCTATTATGTTAAGAAAATAATACGAAGGTACATTACCAGAAATTATTTTCTGATATTGAATTATGTTAGGCAGTGATTGTACACCTCCTTCCACCTTGGCATCTACCGCTGAAAACTTAGACAGCTGGACCGTCCAATATTGGTATTCATAAACCGACGTTTTTTTAACATCACGTCAGTCTGGATGTACATAAATGGTGTTGAATAAAAATATTTTTTAAAATGTAACTGATAATTTTAATACATACACTAATACTACTGTTACTACTATTCTCCATACAATTTTATACAGAAACATACAATGGAGAATTATTTTACTCTTTGAAAGTTAAAAGAAGAAACGTAGAGCCCTGGACCAGCCAATCAATCAAAATTCCCTTTGACTTCTTCTCCATAAAAAAAAGATTTCCAATGCGACATTTGATTGGAGCCATTGACTTCAACACCAAAATATTAATTTTCCTTTCCTTTCTACTCAAACAGGTCTTGCTTGACTGTATAAGTTTCTGTTGAAACTGAACGGATGCATTGTAAACATTCGATAGAAGTTGAGAGCCAATAATCAAGAACAAGGTTGCCATCGGTAATAAACTTGCAGCGAAAAGCCATAACACGAAATGAATTCTGTGTCTCAGTTGAATTGAAATCCATAGAGATGCCATTACGCCAAAGCTAGTATTCAATTTTATCAATGGTGTCCAGAGTTTTGAGAAAGCATTGTTGTGAAGAGTGTTCAGAATGAAGATGGATTTGTACAGGTTTGCCGACTTCACGAAGGACTTGTCCGAACAATTATGACTGGAACCCATAATAAAATATTAATACTTGAACCATGCGCACATACAATCAGTAATGCCGAAAAACAATTACCTCAACCAAAAATTTGCAGTACATATGAATGCATATAAAATGATGAAATGATTGGTTCCTAAACCAAATGTTTGCATTGTATCCATCCAAAAATCCACAAGAAAAAATATCAAGTATGTGAAGGGATTCTTGAAAGATGGTGGCAAAGCTGAGTATGGGCAAGACGGATTCTCAGCGTTGATTAAGAAAGACAAATTCTTTCCCACAAAGCCACCAAATGCCAGCCCAACAAAATAGCGGAGGAATTTTTCTCGCAGATTGGAACCTAGAAATTCTTTTCTCAAATAGACCAGCCCTAGAAACAGAATCGCAAAGTGTAGTCTTATGTTCAGAATATTTTTCAAACACGATTTTAAATACCATATTTTCTGTTGAAAGTCGTCGTCATGTGCAAAAGATTGATGATGTCGTTGGCGTAGAATACTGCTGAGAGTTGAGTATAACAATGACCCAAGTGAAATAAGATGAGTAGAATGTGGATCATTGCAGTATCGAATCGCTTTGTAATTCTGTACTGTGAAAAACTGACGGGGAGACGCGAAATAGAAAACAAGAGATACGCGATCCCAGCAATAGAACTTCCAAAGAAGAAAATTCGTTTCCATCTTGATTTAGTTGGATGAGCGCGATTGGTGCGTTCATCCCAGTCCAGTGGAATCAACCAAAATTGACAATTTAGACGAACAATGCTGTTAACGAGTCCCACTTCACTCTTGGTCAACATTTTGGTGAACTTTATTCATAAAATTTTGAAAGGAACATAGAAGTGGTTTTGAGTAGACCTGATTTGTCTTGACAGTTTGAATACTGCATGTCACATTCACATTGGGGATTCGCTTTCGTGCACTAAGGCTTCGAGATTAATGCTGTGTTACATCGTTGCATCCTCGGATGGGAATCACCAGAATATGTCTTGTGAGTTGCTAGGCAGAATTGCTGTGGATTATTGAAATTACTTTTATCAGATCAAGGCATTCTTGTCCAGGTGTTCGAAGCAAGCATACGTGCCTAAAATATTTATACTGCTAGCTCTGTAATTCGAATTGAAATTATAATTTTACAATATTTTTTACACGTACGTATGCGTAGTTCCGTGAAAAAACCGAAGGTCTTTAAATATACAGTTGAGTTTTATCGAGTCGGTCAAGGTGTAAATGCACAAAACATAATATTAAATTGGGGGGTTGCCTCATCAAATTAATGGTTCGACCCTGCTGGGGCGTGTATTTCCTGCTGCGTCGTTATATTTTCTATACTATATTATTTAGTTGAACCGTTCCTTAAGAAGTGTATCTATTGTTTTGAAATAATAATACATAATTGCGCTGTCAATACCGGATACACGTATTAATAATTCGACGTATTTACATTTCATGCGAGAATTACATAGTTACATTTTTTCACGGATGTCTGATTCTTATCGTAATATACTTCTCCAATTCCACCTACTATAAGAAGAGGTTGCTCTTATTATAGGCACTTACCAAAATTATGGAGGATTTGTGTTGACTGAGGCTATGGTGGAAACGTAATATTTTCCATCTTAACTTTCAATGCCAACGGATCGCTAGAATATGAAAATAATAAGAATCTTTTAGAATAAATAATAGACTATGAATGTAATACTTTTCTGGAATGTCGATTTGATAACCGGAAGCGAAGTTCCTTTGAACTACACTATCCCAAGCTATTCTGTACACCAGGAAAAAAACCACTGATAGTGACAGAGCATTCGCAATAACGATAATATATAATTTATACTCTAGTTCCTGAGATATATGGGGAGCCAAGAGTACTAGTACTTTTTTAAGTAAATGATTGCATCAGTATGAATAAACACCTCTTCTTACTTTTACTTAAAGTAAGTACTTTAAGTACTTACTCTAACAAGGTAGACTATTTGGTTGTTCAGTGAGTTTGTTAACCGGGCCAAACTTTTTGGGTACCTTTGGGTTATCCAAATGATGAGCCCGAAAACATTTTTTTGCTCAAAGTGAAATTCTAACCGGTAGCCGGTAATCAGAGTTCAATCCCCGTGCTACCTAATGTATTGTGAAACCCTTACCAAAATTGATGTGGTAACTGTTTCCAGATTTCATATTACATTAAATGGCAAGGGGAATTACATTTGATGACCTGCTACGGGTTAAAATTTCACTTTGACAAAAAAAATGATTCTGGACTCATCCGGATCCTTGGCCCAAGGTACCCAAAAAGTTTGGTCCGGCTACCGAACCAACCTACCGAAATGAATATGTTGCTCAATTTCAATTTCCAACAAAAATCAGACTTTTTTTAATTTCAAAAAAAAATCCAAAATCTTCAAAGAAAATTTTTGAAAATCCAGAAATCACTTTTTTATTTTCACGCAAAAAAAACATGGAAAAACCATTCAGAGAAATCGTCTAGAGATTAGACTAACCTCTTCGTTGTGCCGTAAGGAGCTTCTGTCTAACCAGTTTCCGCTTTGCTGACCTCTGACCGCCTAGGACTCCGTAAAACCCGAAGACAATCCTTACTAGCCGAATAGAATAAATACACAAACTAAACCTGGAATAAATATGACACAGTACACAAGATTTGTCTGCTCACAAAATTCAGGGCTAATTCCCAAAATATATTCTTTTGAAAATATAACAGTAATTAAATGTGTTCAATGATATTTGGATTACGCAGTAATCCATCCAGTTCCCTTTACCGGGATATAGCAATAATAGGAAATGGCACAGACACAATTTCCAGGTGAAACGCCAACTTCAGACTGACTCTTTCCTCAGACTCTGTAAAATCCTACAGAAAGATTATGACCTCTAAATGCCTTAACTATACATGACATAAAATGCAATACAAATAAATGAAAATGTATTCCTCCGCGAAGACGGATCTCAGAAAGGGTCTGGACATTCCAGGGTTTACTGGAGCCTTGAAAGTGACGATGCATGGGATGGGGGTTCTGTTCGTTACATCGTCCGACTGGGTGAAAACGAAAAATCAGACCGACAAATCCCATCTGCCCGCCAATATTTTGTCAACCCATAAACAGTAACCCTCCCCGCGTTGCTACCTTCGCAAAAGTTGTTCAGGAGGTCAAGGATTACAACATCAAATATCCGGCAAAACCAACCTGACCGGCACGTTCCCATAAGTACTGGCATCCAAGAAAAGTTCAAAATTCAATTCGAATCGGTAAAGAGCTAATTTCAAAAAAGTTCAGAAGAACACTGCGGAATATGAGAGGACCGAGAATTTTTTCCGTCAGAATAGGCTGGATTGTGTGTATAGCCGTTGACCTTGTGAACAACTCTTGTGAAGGACGATGGCGACCGACCGAAAAAAAACCCCACCCAAGCCAAACCAAGACAGCTGAAATCTTGTGTCTCCTAGAAATCTACGTGTTACTCTCTTACGTGAATCGTAAATTTTTAATTCAAAATGCTGAAACACTTGAATCACTTGTGGAGTAAACTGAAGTAATTTCAGGCGAAAAATGAATGGCAGTTTCCCTGCCAAATGATGAAAATAATTTGAATCAGCGTATGAAATCCACTAAACTAACATCATTAAATGCTTTTGCTCTTATTTTTCAGAACATGCTTTTGCTTTTACTTTTCAGAAAATGCTTTTACTTTTCAGGAAATGCTTTTGCTCTTACTTTTCAGAACATGCTTTTGCTTTTACTTTTCAGAAAAAGCTTTTGCTTTCACTTTTCAGAAAATGTTTTTGCTCTTACTTTTCAGTAAATGCTTTTATCTGTAAATGTTTTTACTTACAAGTAAATACTTTTACTTAAACCTTTTAAGTGATTTTTCTTTTAATTATTCTAACGAGTGATTGTACATCTCCTTCCACCTTTGCCGCTGCTGCTGAAATTTGAAACGAGCAAAGATGCATGGTCATATCAACGGAGGATGCCGCCCTTTGCTTCAAACACGGCTCACTTAAATGAACAAATTTGTACCTGTATGTAATATTGCATATCCGGGTCGTCATTGCATCCCACTATCAATTATATTCACGGGATTGTACATTCCGCTAGATTCAATTCGCTCTGTGATTAAAGTACGTCTCTCCTTTTTTAATTGCTGTCGTTTTCAAGGTCAATTTAGATTTCAGGAGCTTGTAGCGAGCTATTTATTAGAAGACGACTCGTGCGGAAAATCATTCCTGCAATTAGTAACAAATTAATACTTGAACCATGCATTGATGCACCGTGTGTACGTATGGTATATAATCGAGGGAAGACCAGAGGTAAATGCGACTCAATTTTGCCCGTATATTTTTCTTCGGTCCAGAGCAATGGGTCCACCCCTTCGGTTACCTCGAGAAGTACATATGTTATATGCCATTAATGTTTTATAATATTTTAAGAATTTTTTCGAAAAGTTGAAAATCTGAATCCATTTATTCCCATACTCTGGTAGAAATAGAATTCGAAGGCAAATTTACAATTTTGTTTTGTGAAGTTGGCCAATAGTTAGCTCATGTATTTCCTCGATAGGACAAAAATTTACCTCTGCCAAAAATTTGCACTACAGATGATGATGAATCCATATGAAATTATTCCTGCCAGAAGCAAATATTTGCGCTGAATCCATCCAGCAATCCAAAAAAGAATATACAGTATGGGAAACCGTTTCTGAAAGATGGTGGCAAATCTGAGTATGGATAATATGGATTCTCTGCGTTGAATAAGAAAGACAAACTCTTTGCCACAAAGCCCCCAAATGCCAGCCCAACAAAATAGACGAGGAATTTTTCTCGCAGATTGGAATTTAAAAAAATCTTTTCTCAAATTGACTCACCCTACAAACAGAGTTTTGGTCATCGCAATGTGTGGCCGTATGTTCAGAATATTTTTCTAGCACGATTTTAAAAACTATATTTTCGATTGAAAGTCGTCGTCATGTGCAAACGATTTATGACGTCCTTGGCGTAGAATAGGGTGGAAATTTGAGTAAAGCAAAGACCAAAGTGATACAATATAACTAGAATGTAGTTCATTGCACTATTGAATCGCTGTGTGATTCTGTAATGTGAAAAACTGACGGGGAGACGCGAAATAGTGAACAGCAAATAGGTTATCCCAGCTATAGAACTTCCAAAGAAGAAAATTCGTTTCCATCTTAATTTAGTTGGCTTTTGTTCGTAGGGTTCTACTAAATATGTACAATCTGCTTAACTGTATACCCATTATTATTTGCGCTATCCGGACTACGGCGGAACGAATGCTCTGATAATATTAGCTTAATGTCATGAATTGCTTCCTAGAACTTCAACGGAACGCGTGACAGACAGACAGACAGACAGACAGACATCGACCGCAATAAGTCGTTTACAACGTAGTATACTACTCGTCGCACGACTTAATAAATAAGCGCTCCTTATATTGTCATTGGTATTTAATATATCTATGTATCTCCAATCTTACTGACCCTGCATTAGTTGCAGGTATTACAGTTCCGATTAATTCGTTGGCAAGTTCTACAGCGGGAATTAGATTAATGTTGTGTTTCACGGAACCTAAATATTTCCTACATGAGTTAGCAGTCCTGGGACAAAAATTAAGGCCTCAGTTTAGATTTCATTTTTACTGTAATACATACTTTCAGGCGCTATTTTTAGAAGTGGAAACCGAAATGTCAATGAACAGAAATAATTTATTTTTCTAAACGTTTTTGATAATTTTAATGCACTATTTGAATACTATTTGAATACACTTGTATACACAATGCATGCATAGAAAGTATGTTTGGATTCCTATTTGAAAGTTATAAGAAAAAAAGTAGAGCCCTGAAGCAACCAATCAATCAAAGTACCCTTCGCTTTCTTTTCCATGAAATAAAAATTTCCAATCCGACATTTGATTGGTGCCATTGACTTCAAAATCAAACTATTAATTTTCCTTTCATTTCCATTTCGACAAGTGTTGTTTGACTGTGTCAATTTCAAGTGAAACTGAATGGACGAATTGTAAATATTCGATAGAAGGTGAGAGCCAATAATCAAGAACAAGTTTGTGACTGGTAGTAAACTTGCAGCGAGAAGCCAAGATATGAAATCAATTCTGTTTCTGAGTTGAATTGAAATCCAAACGGACACCATTACACCACAAATAATAATCAATTTAGCCAATGGTGTCCAGAGTTTTGAGAAAGAATTGCTGTGAAGAGTGTTCAGAATGAAGATGGATTTGTACAGGTTTGCCAACGTTGAAAATGACTCACGCGACCAATCATGACTGGGATTCA
This sequence comes from Protaphorura tricampata, assembly GCA_034698835.1. Lineage (NCBI taxonomy): Eukaryota > Metazoa > Arthropoda > Collembola > Poduromorpha > Onychiuridae > Protaphorura > Protaphorura tricampata. Next base: position 2,473 of record JAQGCB010002971.1, on the reverse strand, counting down.
TAACAAAATATTAATACATGAACCATGTGCACATACAATCGATAATGGCGAAACAAAATTACCTCAGCCAATAATTTGCACTACAAATGAATGCATATAAAATGATGAAATGTTTGGTTCCTAAACCAAATAGTTGCATTGAATCCATCCAAATCTCCACAAGAAAAAATATGATGTATGTGAAGATATTTTTGAAAGAAGGTGGCAAAGATGAGAATGGGTAAGATGGATTCTCTGCGTTGAATAAGAAAAACAAATTCTTTGCCACAAAGCCACCAAATGCCAACACAACAAAATAGCGGAGGAATTTTTCTCGCTGATTGGAATCTAGAAATTCTTTTCTCAAATGGACCCACCCTATAAACAGAGTTTGATCATTGCAGCCGTTGTATGCATTGAATATCTTTTAAACAGGATTTTTTATAACCTTACCATATTTTTGGTTGAAAGTCGTCGTCTTGTTCAAAAGATTGATGATGTCGTTGGCGTAGAATACTGCTGAGAGTTGAGTAACGCAATGACCCAAGTGATACAAGATAAGTAAAATGTGGATCATTGCAGTATCGAATTGCTGTGTCATTTTGTATTTTGCAAAACTGACGGGGAGACGTGAAATAGAAAAGAAGAAGTACGAGATCGTAGCCATTGAACTTGCAAAGAAGAAAATTCGTTTCCATTTTGATTTAGTTGGATGAGCACGATTGGTGTTTTCATCCCAGTCCAATGGAATCAACCAGAATTTACAATTTAAACGAACAATGTTGTTAACCAGCTCCACCTCACTCTTGGTCAACATTTTGTGGGCTTCTTAGTTTGGCTTTGGCTGCCGGCAAATTTCGAATGTAACATCAATTTTTTTTTGGTGTAGAACTGTTTTGCTTTGGCAGTAGAGGTGCGAACGGGCCGGGACGGGCTGAAAAAAATGATCAAATACTTCGGGCCGGGTCCGGCCGGGCCGCCATATGTGGGCTCTTTCCTAATAATTTACATTTATTCTCCTGCTATTTGAATAAAAGTCACCGTTTAACTTCACAGAAAGTGTCGAATATAGTCAATTCCACAGAAAAACTATTTGGGGCCTACTCGTTCCGGCCCGGACCGTATTTCTGACGGGCTGAACCGAAAAATTGTTAAAATATTACCGGCCGGATCAGACCAGGCTTCAAGAAAAGCAGGCCGGATCGGGCCGCCGAAAGTCGGCCCGTTCGCACCTCTGCTTGACAGTTCGAATACTGTGTGTCCATCTTCAAATTAGGGATTTGCTTTAATGCACTGAGGTTAGTTATGAGATTAACTTGGCATTGCATTTTAGCTTCCTCGGTTAGGAATATGAACCACTTTTCACGAGAATTTCAACTTTCCTACGTCATTACATATGTATGCATAATGCAAAGGAGCCAAATCGAATTGACGACAACATCAGAGTTCTGATTGCTTTACCTAAAATGTAGTGTCTTGAAAGTCGCAAGGGAAAATTCCTTTGAATACGTACACGAAAACCCAAAACGTGTCATATGAGTAATCATAAGTAATTACATGTGATTCCGGTCTTCCTTTAGAACCCGATTTAATGAACAAACTTTGTACCTGTAATATCGCACATCCGGGTCGTCATTGCACTCTAATCAATTATATTCACGGGATTCTATATTCCACTGATTGCTGATTCACCTCTAATAATTCAGTGCCTATTCTAATTGCTCTCGTATCCAGGTATTTGAGGATCTTTCAGCAAATAAAGTTAGTATTCTGGATTGTCGCGCACTTCTTCCATCCTGATTTTAATTAGGGCAGTGTGTCTCGTAAAACTGCAATTAATATTATTAGATTCAAGCATTCGTGCAAGTCTTTATTCTTTAATCAAGCAGAAATGAACTCAACTGTCAGCATTTTCAAAAATGCTAGCAATTGATAGCGAGGACTCGCTCGTTTCATTCCTCTTAAATAACTCAGCCGCAGTTCGAAGAAAGCATATATACATGTGCATGTCCATAGGTATTTATACGCTAAATTCTATCAAAGCAACATTTCGCAATAGTCTTATGCAAAATTGATTCAGGATCGCTCAGTTTTGTGAGAAAAAGCACTTTAAATATATGGTTTTGTTTTATCAAACCGATCAAAGTATAAAGCAGACATATTATCAAATAGGGCTTAATAATTTAGTGCACTTAAATCTCCAATGATATTTACATAGTTGTATTCTTTCGCCGATCTGTTTTTATTGTATTATTTATTAACGACTATTAGCTAGCACTCAAGTCATGAACTGAAGTTGGTTCCACAATTATTCCAAAAGATTGATTGCATCGTACCACAATGAGTGCTATTTCTCGTATATGATACTCCACTCCAAACTTTCGAACCTCTTATTATGTGTACTTACCCAAATTATAGAGTTATTTATTTTGGCTGAGTTTGTGGAGAAAATGTATATATTTTCCATCAGACTCGGAAAATGATTCTAACTATG
>JAQGCB010002970.1:0-10527 GCA_034698835.1 Protaphorura tricampata | reverse complement strand
AATTTCGTCTGTTGAAATTATAGTTGCGCTTCCCAGAGGTCACGAAAGGTCGTTCTTCATGCTACTCAATGTATATGAAAATCAGGAATCCATGATGGCAGTTGCTGCCTCTCCGGATTTCATATTACATTATGTAAGTAGTACGGAGAGTGACCTTTCGTGACCTCTGGGAAGCGCAATTATTATGATTTCAACAGACGAAATTCGATTGATTCGTGATCAGGGCATGCCCGGGGACCAGAAAAAAATATGTCGTTGCTCGGTGCGGGTAGACAGGCAATGACTATCCCTTGTAAGGGAGACTTGCCGCATGTCCCCTCCACTTTGGAATGGAATATTTTTCCGTGTTTAGTAGCTTCGACATTATTCATGCATTGTGCTTGTGCATCCATACATCTTGCCTCGCCCATGTTTAGCCAAAGAACACAAAAATAAAAATTGTTCCAAAATGGTGTGCACATGTGGTAAGGTTCCGTCGTATAGATTACGTTGGAATTTTTGTACTATCTCATAAGCACATCCGCACGTACAGCACATGCACGGATGGAGGTAAAAAAAAAGGTTGGGAACTGGAGGAAAATTGTGAGTCGTTTTCTGTCTGGCAGATAAGCCAGACAGTGCAGAGTGTAGAGTGCCGTGCCGAGTGAGTGCAGAGTGCAGTTGTCCAGTGTGCAGGAAGTTCTTGCAACTACTGATTATATAATTTAATTATTTACTAACTACCAGTAATACGCAAAGAAAAAAAATATTTGTACCAGTTAAGTGTACGCCCCATCATCTGTCCGTCTGTGTCTGCCTGCCATCCGTAGGCAATACACATACCCGCCCGTACTGCTTTTGCCTTGGTGAGATTCATTTTTAACAAATTAATTAATAGTTTTTTTAACTATATATATTTAATTTTTCGTTATTTAATATTTACTTCGACAGAACACAATAATACATTATATATCACTTTACAGTAAATTAAATTATGCGACTTGGCCGATTTTTTTTGGAGTATCAACGTTAGCTGTTTTATTATACCTAAAAAAATTTCGGAGGTCATGAGGACAACGTTTTTTTTGGGGTGAACGGTATGATGTGTCGTGTCACCTCACAGGTCGGGTCGGAGTCTCTTAGGTCAGGTCACCTACACACCCGAGGTCAAAATACAGGGTTTTTCTGAAAAGACGCACGGTTGTTTTGTTTAATTCCGTCGTGGTTACAAAAAAGTATGTTAATTTTGAATTAACATGGATGCTTCTTTTATGAACCGGGAACGAACACAAATTAATCTAGTGAAATTCTTTTTACCACTTGAGCCCCTCCCAGATCTACACAGTTCTGGAACCGTCCAAAAACCGACCGATAGATTTTTTTTGCATTGGGTGGGGTTTCAGCTTCAGTGACTGATAGCACACAATTGAGTTGTATGCAATTGACCTTAAATTAGTTTTTTGTAACTTACGTAGCCAAAATTAAAACAAACAACCGTGCGTCTTCTCAGAAACACCAAGTATAAGAATGACCAGCAACGGATCGTAGTTGAGATCCACAATGTTGACACGACCTGTGACTTTAACATTTAACCTCTGACATTTAAGAAGAACAGATTGATTTTTTCTTGGTCCTCCAACTCAAACCTGTATTCCAAAGCTTGAAATTCAGTAACATTTAATAGGTAAACATAAGTAAAGAACGCCTTTGTCGCTATAGGTAGCAAAAATAACATTTCTAGATGTCTATGTGTCTAAAATATTTATGTAATTATCGCACTTATATTTGATTACAGTACGCGTTTATGATCAACGCTCTTATGGGAGGGAATGGTAAGCTCCGCCTCCACCCTGCTTTGCCTCTTTCTCTTTCAAAATTTTCCGATAGTTACGAGATGGCGCGAGTGACTCGACTTAGGTCTCACGGTTTCAAGTATTAAATGTTTTAATTTTTACATTTTTCAAAATTATTTTGTTTGAAATTAATTTAATTTTGGGGGGGGGGGAGTAGGTTGAAGGGGGGGCGTCAATTTTTGACGGGTTCGTTTACTAGTTTGTAATAGTAGGTGATGAGTTTAGTTTAACCAAATTGATACTGTTACCCATGTTCTTATTTCTTAATGATATTTTTGTTTTCGGTTTTCCACAGGCAAGTAAAATTAGAAATATGTACGGAATCATTTGTTCTCCCCATGGATTCACAGTTTGGAGTATCCAAGCAAAACTGCAATAAATCATTAATTGATTAAACCTGAATCTATCCGGAGAACTATACGTAAGTTTAACTTTATAATACATTTCTATTGAGATGAAAATTAAAGCGTTGGCAATATTTTGGTTCACTTCGACACAGCAGTGGTAGATACGACGGCCTAACATTCACGTTATTATCATTTTATTCTTGCAATTGCAACATATTGTACTAAAGCCTAAGAAATTGTCTGGCTCTGACATCAAGCATAGCACTCACTCGGAGCTCTAGTTGACATTTGACATTAAACTTAATTGATACTCCTTGATATTTTAGAGGTAGTTAATTAAATTGCGAGCTTTTATTTTAGTTGGGTCTTGGGTGGCCTCAGTTTAAAAAAGATCGCACAATAATCACAGTCCTTCATGGAACCGTTTGAGAAAAATATAGATTTCCAGAGATTCAAATTGGTCAGTCTGATTGTGGGAAGTGCAATGTCTGACCAATTCGAAATTTTGTAAGCTGAACTTTTAATTATGTGCATTATTTGTTTTACTAATTATTATATTTTACTCCGAATTCCTTTGAAGATAGAATTCAACAAAGAAAATCAGAATGACAGAAGAAATGGATAAAGCCAGAGTTGAGGCAATGATCCGCCATGTATTCTTCCCACGGAAATTACCATCCGTACAATTAAAGGACTTCATTTTGGATGACACATATCTCCTGGAGTTGACAACAAAAATTGTTGGAGAAACCATTGGAGTTCCAGCTGAAGTAGTCAAATTGTTTGATACTTGGTTATCCCTTCAAAATGGTGATGGATTAGACTCCAGTTCAATACATGAAGCCATTCGTGGACTAGATGTGGGTGATATGTTAGCTCTGTACATTCGACAACAGAATACTGGAGTCCTCATCTCAATGCCAAAAAATTCTGAAGACGACCATGCCATTTTTTCAACATTTCCAGCCTCACTCCCGAATTCAGTTATTACTTCATCCCCTCCACTTATTGCAATGGAATTTCCAGAACAATCAATCACAATTCCATTCTCTCACGTAATTTCATCCACCAATTTCTGTGAGCAAATGTCCATTTTGTACTCACAAAATTTGTCAATGTCAATGGCGGAAGCTAAGAAAAGTATGCAAACGGTGAGTGACAAAAGAAATGTTCCTGACACTATGTTTCTTTCAAAATGGATCACGGCTAGTCTCTCCAACAAGGACTCGACGATTTGTTCAAAGAATGAATTTCCAAAAATTTTGAAAAAGATAAGGGATGAAGTTCTTCTGAAATCAATGGACAAGAACGCACGTGAATTTCATATTGGTATTGGTGGTTCTTCATCGTCAATTCCATTCAGAAGGTCTGGATTTTGGATGACAATCAAAGTCATTCTTCAACTCAGTCTCATTCGACACATGGGAGAAGCAGAAGGTCAATTCTTGTACAAACTCATTCTAATAGAAATGATGAGAAAAATTTGTGAATTCATGCCACATGGAAAATTGGATATGGATTTGACGATGCAAATGATGGCGAAAATGGGTCGAAGATTAGAAAAACTGTCTGAGAAAAAGGACATGATTGAATCCTTTCAATGGATAAAGAATTCACACGATGAGATTCATAAGAATGTTTGTGAGATGATTGTTCAACTCCGGAGTAAAATCGATTCTCAATATTCTCTCATTGAACACAAAGACAAAGTCAGTTGTCAGCTTCAACCATTGACGGGCTTAAATTTTGTGCAAGACATCAAGCATTCTGCGCAGAAGGTGAGGCAATACATTCAGTCCCGTTCTAGTGGGAATAAATCTGGTCATTTGAATTATTTTCCAAAACATCGAAACATCAAACGTCATGGATTGAAAATTGCATCATTTCCTTTGATTGAGGATTTACTCTCTGTTTTACCCACGGAAGAAAAGGAAATGGGCTTCGTTTTGTTCGATCTTGAAAATTGGATTTTTGGGAATTTAAATCCAACTATGGATATGGATTTTGATAATATGAGGAGTTTAGCCATCAAATATTCTGAGAATGCATTGGAATATTACAAGGACGACCCATTAGGATTCAGTCGAATGGTATTGGCTCTTTTAAAAATCATTCAGGTCATGGATCAAAATGTTTGTGAAAATCAAACATTTGCTATGTTAAAAGAACATTCCAGTGGAATCAATGCGGAGATAATTCAAGACTTGTTATTGCCAACAAAGTTTGATATGGAACTGGCTGAAGAATTGGAGTCTTATTTTAACAAGAGAAATGCAACTGCAAATGTGGGCGGGACTTACCCTTCTCTGATAGATGAACAACAAGTGACAGAAAAATCCTTCTCATCAAGATTCGCAGCTCTTTCTTCAGAAATGTGTGAAAAAAGGGACAGAATAATTGCTAATGGAGAACGCAAAGTTGAAGAGAAGAGAAATGAAATATTCAGAAGAAAACGGGAAATCACTGACTTGAGGCAACAATTGTCTTGGACGCCAGAACATACCTACACGACCCGGATAAGCAAGCGTGGGAATACCATCTCGGACCATAACAATAATTTTTCATCTTGTAGAAAATGTCAGTTAGAAGAGTCAATCAGAAAATGTACTGTTGCTGTGTATGAAAAACCCTTGAGGAAAGAAATCCACTGTCAAAATGCTGTTGTGTTCGAACTCATGATACCGAAAGAGATTGCTTGTCTTCGTGATGTTCTCTTCATATTTCGGAAAACTTTTCGCGGCACAAAACCCTCTTCAACCGTAGGGTAAGTTCAGTTTCCTTTGGCTTCGCCTGTGAACTGTTGGGTTTACTTGAAAAAAACCAAGTAAGCAACAGACAAATTATTTAAAATTGAAATGCCACAAAAAGTTATGTTTATTTTCTAGGCACGGGCACCAGTACGACTACGGGTGGCAATCACAAAATACGTACATCGCAGAAACATGGGTAGAATATTCAGAAATAAAGTATGAAAGAACTTCTCGGCATCACCTACTTGTACATCTTGGAAGTTCCAAAAAACTATTCACTCATACACATTTCAATACGCAACTTGCAGACAGCCCCGAAGACAGAATCATTCTTGAAAGCAGTGGGTCTTGTAATTTTTATGGGAAAGAAGAAAAAAGCAACGTTAAAATGACTCCAGCTGCAGAGGTTAACGTCAAAGCCAAGTGTACTTTCAAAGTAGAAGAGAATTCTCCATATAAATCCATGCAATGGGCATTAACTTCAACAGACCCAATGGAAAATCATGCTTTGGCCAATCAGAGTGACTGCTCTCCCAGTATTTCATTCCCTGAGTTTATTGAATTTGGCTCACTTCGTTCTGGTCATCGACTCCAATACAGAAATATTTATCGTGCATTGATCACTGGACATTTATCATTCAAAAACGAATCTGTTGTGTCACTAATTGCACAGAGCTTGTGGGAAGGAGGACCAAATAGAGAAGCACATCAAGAAATTATGACCACCTCTGAATTCATTATGGAATTGGGTGAAGGATTGATTGGATTTAAAGAGTCACAGAGGAATAATTGGAAACATCCTTTCAATTTATTGACTGTCATACTCATCACACTTCGTGTGTTGGAGTTGACAACGAATGAAGAATGTGTCAAGATATTTGATGACCTCTTGATGAGTTGTAGAGATATTGTAATGGAGTGGTTTGAAAAGGTTGAAAATGTCATGCAACTCGCCGTGTCAAAAGACCAATCCAATGTTGACAATTTGAGAAATATTTTGGTGGACATAGGGATTTGTGGTGCACTTACATTTGGACTGAGTTTGAATAGTAACAGCATGGAATTAACTCCATCAGCACTAAAATCCTGGCTCTTGTCAATCATCAAAATTGAAAGTAATTTGAAGGGACCGTCCATCTTCAGAAGAAATTTGCTCAGGTGGGTTCGGAATATTGGACTCTACTTTGAAGACAAATTCTACGAATTGGCAGAAAACAATGACTATGAATTTCTGAATGATTTTTCGGCAGAACTATGGTCCACATCTGGAGGAAATTCCACTGATTCCAATTCGTCGTCTTCCGCTTCATGGGAAAGAATGGGACAAGTTTACTACAAAAAAGTGGTAGATGAAAATGGAGAGAGCTATCACCTTGAACTTGACTTCATTTCTGGGCAATTCCTTGTCAATGGATTTTCAATGTCTAGACTTCCTCAAGACATCACAAGTCATGAAATTTTTGAACGTGTGTTTCAAAAAACAATCTTTGAAGTCCAACCAGAAGGAAATGATAGATTTTTGACTGTATCAAAATACAATGGGTCTAAATATTCATTCCAACACAGCAAGTCAAATAATATGTTGATCATCACAGAAATAAGCGAGAATGGAGATCGTTACGAATTAATTCCTCACACATTCCTTGAGAATGAACTCCCACATTTATTAATTCAGGACTATTGTCATTGGTGGAATTCTAAGGAGGGTATCATTCAATTCAGACCAATCTCACAATTATTACAAGCCTCATCTCATCAAGTCAATTATGTTTTGAATTTGGGATCCATGGAATTAAGAGAAAATGGAGTCGGAACAGGAGGAAGATGTTTGATTGACATTTGCAGCAGAACTTACCAACAAATATCAACATTTTTAGCTGGATTTGAACTTGGAAAATACTTGAATATTTTTGTTGATAGTAAAAATCCTGATAATGCCATCGTTGAGCTTCAACGGATGAACTTGAAATTCAGAGTACAGAAAATGAACGAAGCTTCTAAAACTTATCAACTCGTATCTCAAGAATATGAAGACATGTATGTTTGTTCTCAACTCAAGCCAACTGGAGTATTTCTTGGACTACGAAATGGACTTTTACTTGAAGATTCGAATGGAGATAAGAAATTCCTAGTGCCTTTTGGAAAAGTTGAAGTTTCTGCCCTACAGGGATATCAAGATGTGCGTATTTGCCAGAATGATTTAAAACGCCCCTCCTACTTTGCTTATCCAGTTGATCAGAAGTTTTGTCAATTCAAAATGGGTAAAACCAATGCAGCTCGATTCTATCTTGCTTATTTGCATGCCGTGACGTCTACTGCCGTGGAAGATCCATTCACTGGTATGACAGGGACCGAAAAAGCCTTACAAATTCTTCAATCAGAATATTGTTGGTCATCTGAGCCATATGATAAAGAATCCTTGGAAATCATGAGTCAAATCAAGACTCTCTCACCCAAACGAATCCATTATGATCATGATCATGTCAAAAGTTTGGTCACTGTCACTTGGCCAACTTTTACGAATACAACGAGTGCTGCTCATGAGTTATTTGACCTCATCATCACTCGACTACTTGAGGATAGTCTTCAACTTAAATTTCTTCACAATGTCAAAATCAGCAAAGATTATGCCGCCTCTGCTTCGTCGTCAAAATTGACCAAGTACACGGACACTGGGCTCAATATAAAATCATACTACAGACATTTATGTTACAATCCAAATTTCAAAGTCTCTGAATATTTTTTGGAAAATACTCGACTCAAGAATAGGTGTCAAAAGTACAGGGGGTACATTGAGAAGAAGCGCCGCTTTTCCTCTCAAGACACAAACACAATTAAATCAACTCTGCTTGTTGCAAAATTATTAGGACGTCTGGTGAGTCAAAATCTGGAAGTAATTCCTTCACATGATAAAAGAGTGGACTCAATTGTATTGGAAAATATGCGGATCATTTCGGATTTAGGGATTGAATGGAAGTTTTCATTGGAATCAAATCAAATACACGAAGAACTCCGTCAATTACTCATGAAGGGCACACAATTGACTGGAATCTCATCAACTGGATTCTCTCTCTCAAGAATCGATGAATGGATGGAAATGGATTTTCAAAATACTTGGTTGAATCTGTACAATTTCGCACGGGTGGTGAGGCGGAGGAATGCGACGTCAGAATGGACACTTCTCATAACTGCCATGGCATTCAAATTTGTCAAACTTCAGGATTTATTAATTTTACACACAATTGCAGTGAACCCGGAAGAATTTGTGGATTTGAATCCACCGAATGTTCCTTTGTACGAAAATCCTTCTGAAGAATTTAGTCGGTTCGAAATTTCGAATGCTTTGCGATCGTTCGCAATTGGGATTGAGAATTTTCTTCTTTCGAATGATTGTAAACGACCAACTCCTTACTACAGTGTCAGTGCAGAGTACAAAGAATATGAAGCTAAGAAAAATGAGCTGACTGAAAAATACATAGCAAGTCTTGAAGTAGAAATTGAATCTTTAGTTTCAAAACTGGAAGATCATTGGAAGTCTAAATCAAATGAAAATTCCAATTCAATTTTTGTCACGAATGATTCATTGATAAAATTCCATGACGCAAGACCAAATATTAATTTCCTAATGAAGCAATGGAAGAACAATCGACAACTCAGAGAATTCTTGGTACAAGTGTCTTGTCGATTTGATAATATTTCCAGGGTTAATATTTTCAAACCAATAGCGTGGGATACTATTGACGACTCAAAACAGCCTAATCGATTGACGAGATTTGAAATCAACTATGAAAACAAAATGATTCAAAATTTCCGGAACCGCACCGTGTCAAATCTACGTGCAGAAGAAGTATTTCAGACTGGCGAACTACAATGTCCAGAAGACTACGCATTTCCCCGTGATGTAACTGCGTCCAATGTGGACATTGATATTTTAAAAGAACGTCAAAGATTTTACAAAGAACAATCCGAAGAACATTGGGAATTTTTGAAGAAAAGTTTAAGTGGACAAGATGATACAACTTATTTAGTTCTTTCTGGTTTGTTTCCTCGCATCGTACCGACAACAATGATGTCAAGAATAATTCAGAGTCCAAATCAAAACAGTGAAATGACATTAAACAATTTTATTGGTGGGATAGGAGTTATATGGGTCCTGGAACAACAAGCAACCAGAATGGTAAAATTTGCAAAGAAAAGGTCCCTCATGGAAAATTCACTCCGAAGAGAATTGGAGACGATTGCTGAGAAGAAGAATTGGAGTCCAAGGGATAGACCAGAATGGTTGATTTTTGAATTAGAACAGAATTTAATGATAAGAAGAATTCAAGTTGAAATTGCGAATCGTATGATGAATCCACCAAATGGGAAACATTGCGTCATGCAATTGAATATGGGAGAAGGAAAGACGTCTGTCATTCTTCCTCTCATTGCAGCCACTTTGAGTGATGGAAATCAGCTGTGTCGAGTCACAGTCCTTCAAGCCTTATTCAAATCAAATTTATCCAGTTTGAGAGAAGTATTAGGTGGAATCCTCCATAGACGAATCTACACTCTCCCATGTGCAAGAAATTTAAAATTTGAAAAACTTGAAGCAGAAACGATTCTATGTGCATATAAAACAGCGAAAAGAATGAAAGGAATTGTGGTGACCATTCCAGAATATCGACTGTCTTCACAGCTCAAGCTATATGATGCTGGAGGTAAAGAGGGTGGCGCTGAAACGGCAAGAGTTCTCATGGATATCCATAGATGGCTCAATTCAAATCTGAGAGATGTTTTGGATGAATCAGATGAAATTTTGAGTGCAAAATATCAATTGATTTACACTCAAGGGAAACAATGTTCACCTGGAGGTGGAGAATTAAGGTGGACGGTTGTGCAAGAACTCCTCAAATGGATTCCATCTAAAATGTATCAACTATGGATGAAAAACCAAAAGGAATCAACGAAAGAAGAAATTGAATTTGATGAGAACGTTAAAAATGAAAATGGAACTGAAGTTTTTTGGCCCTGTCGATTTTTGTCATCAAAACTTTACCCAGAGTTAGTGGATGAATTGGCAGATGACTTTTTGGATGGGAAAACCTCCATTAAATTTATTCAACTGACGTCAAAAGACAGAGCTATTATGAAAGACTTCATTACAAACATTAAAGTAGATGATGAGACTCATTACCAAGCCTTGGCTTTGTGCGGAGAGAATGAAAAATTACAGAATACAATTCTAATTCTGGCTGGTTTGTTCAAATACGAAGTCCTTCGACTCGTCTTATCCAAGAGATGGCGTGTGAATTATGGAGTGAACTTAACCGGTCGTCTCAAAATGGCGGTTCCATTCAAGGCCAAGGATGTTGCAGCAGAAATGACAGAATTTGGTCATCCAGATGTCGCTGTTTGTCTCACTCATTTGAGTTATTATTATTCTGGATTGAGCTATGCACAATTTAAAGAGTGTTTTGACATTTTAGACTCTTCACTCAAAGCAAATGACATTTATGATGGTTGGATTTCTAAAATTCTGCCTTCTAAAGTCCCAGAGTCAATGAAAAACTATGAAAGTGTGAATCTGCATGATGCAAAGAATCGGGATGACTTGTA